>NW_022045967.1:248253-260583 GCF_001654015.2 Drosophila navojoa
CTCGTAGTCGAGCAGTCTCGACTAGAGCTTTCTTTCTTGTTTTTTTTTTTTTTTGGTTGGCCAAACAAATTAAAAGGCATGCAAAAGATAAATAAGATAAATAACATGAATTATTTAAAAAAAAAAAAATAATCTATAAAATTTTATATATACATATATAAATAAAACAATATGTTTTGAAAAATAGTTATTCATAAAATAAAAAAATATGAGAATTTTAATTTAATTTGTAAGAAACATAAAAATCAAAATTTTTTATTCAAACGATGATATATGTATGTTTATATAAAGGTATATTCGATGGTTCATGTATCTCAACTAATCGTACAATAATTCAAATTTCAAGGCTTCGGGCTTCTAGTAGGTAGATGTGGAATTCTTTCATCCGTCTTAACTAATTTTCAGTGATTAAGTTGGGGATGTTTAAATCTACCTTCTCAAAACAGAAAAGTTCTTTGCAATACCTTAAGATTCATTAGATTGCTAATAATTTGTAAATTTATTTATTTCCTTGGCAGGCGTCTCTCATAACGAATCACAACTATCCTGTGGAGGAGCACACAGTCCACACGCCAGACGACTACATACTCACGATCTATCGGATACCTACCTCCCCCAAACTGCAGGCTCAGAACCAGACTCAGGAGAAGAAGAAGCCGGTGGTATTTCTGCAGCACGGAATCCTGTGCGCCTCGGATGATTGGATCATCAATGGGCCGGAGACGTCGCTAGCCTACATGTTCGCCGATGCGGGCTACGACGTCTGGCTGGGCAATGCGAGGGGCAACACCTACTCAAGGCAGCACAAGCACATACATCCGGATACATCTGATTTCTGGAAGTTCAGCTGGCACGAGATCGGCGTCTACGATCTGGCGGCGATGCTGGACTTTGCCCTAGCTGTGAGCGACAGCAAGTCGCTGCACTTTGTCGCCCATTCACAGGGCACGACAACCTACTTCGTGCTGATGTCCTCGCTGCCGTGGTACAACGAGAAAGTGCGAACGGTGCATTTACTGGCGCCGATCGCCTACATGAGGAACCATTCGTTTATACTGTCCAAGCTGGGTGGGATGCTGCTTGGCTCACCCTCGGTGCTCAGTTGGGTGCTGGGCAACATGGAACTGCTGCCCATTACGAGCATCCAGAAGATTCTATGTGAGCATGTCTGCTCAGTGGGCTCCATGCTGAAGTTCTTGTGTTCGGGCCTGTTAGATTTCATTGGCGGCTGGGGCACCCGGCATCTAAATCATGTAAGCAAGACGCTCTCGAAGTCTGGCTATCAGCACTAACTCTCATTTAATTCTTATTCATTTTTCAGACGCTACTCACAGACGTTTGTGAGACGCATCCAGCTGGTGCGTCGACGACACAAATTATCCACTACCTGCAGCTATATACCTCAGGCGACTTCAGACAGTACGATCACGGCAAGGAGCAGAATGAGATCATTTACAGACAAGCCGAGCCCCCCTCGTATAATGTGCAGAACATCAATAGTTGTGTGAATATGTACTACAGCGACAACGATTACATGTCCGCTGTGGAGGATGTTGAATACCTGGCAACGTTGCTACCATGTGCGGACCTCTATCGCATTCCCTATAAGGACTGGAATCATTACGATTTCCTTTGGTCCGTCAATGTCAAGGAAGTGATCAACAACAGAATAATTGATAAAATGCACAGATATGATATGGAGCACGATGCGGCCATCAGTTTCTAGCGATGCTACGATAAAACTTAGTCAAGAACATAAACGGAATCCCAAATGTAAATACGTGTAAATAATATGGTTAGCAATGAGCGTGTGCGTGATATACATGGTAATAATTATTATTTAAGTTGCAAAAGGTTTGTGAAATGCTTCAAGCTAACATTATATAGTTTTTAATACACACTCTGTTACAAAATATACAAAGAGAAACTTTTTTGAAAATGTCGCCAAACAAAAATATGTTATTATTTACCGTTGCTTGCTTTAAAACATATTTAAATAAAGTCTTGCTTTCTAGCAGGTAAAATCACATATGAAATATATTTGCAAATAATAAATATTAACCATAGATAAGTCGATGAACATATATAATTGCCATGTACCTCTTATTTCAAACTTACCGCCAAGATAGCAAATTTAATCGATAGTCATTTGACAGAATTTATTACAGTTAACAAAATTGTCACGTTCCACTCGTTCCATCTAGTTCACAGCTTGAGTAATTAACAGTTTCAAATGTCTTTGTCTCTTTCATATAAAAACTGTCATATTTCAACTTATTTATTTATATTTACATCTTTCGAACAATTCAGTATGCTCTACTGACACGTAAATATAAATTCCGTTCGAATTTAGTTGAGACAATCTGCTATTAACAGAGAACTCTTCATGCACCTAACAGCCGAATTACTTAAAAACACTCACTAAAGTTTATAAAATTTACATAACTATTGGACTTATCATGCAGTGGATTTTTCTGAATAATTTTCTTCTATATTAATAATTTAAAATTGTGAATATACAATTTTTCTCGATTGTGAACCAGCGGTCCCGTGACACGTAACAGTTACGTGAAAACAAAGTCCATCACTAATATGTATTCGCTGAGTGTATAACGCAAGTAGTTAAATTTTTTCACAGTGCTGCTACACAACAACAAATTACGGTGTGCATAAAAATCACAGAATTATACACGGAGAAAAAACTTCAATAACTTCCTTTCCAATAACAATAATTGTTGCATTCATATGTAGCTGTTCAGAACGAATTCGATATTCACAATGGGTAGGTGTAATGAAGGCGAGCATAATTACTTGTATATTTATGTCTAAGCCGCAGTGCTTTGGTTCTCCCCTCCCCCATCCCTTCTAAGCGTATCATTTGAGACCAGGGCTGCATTTGTATATCCAAGAAAAGTAAATATGTACATACACATACATACAGGAATAAGAAAAGTATTCTCTTTGTGTTTTGTGTGTAAATCAACATGAACCATGTTTATTTACTCTTGCAGCAGCTCAATCAGTGAACACTGGTCAGAAAATGCTGGTGGAAATAACAACGGACGGCATACCGAAGCTTCACTGTCCGGTCTGCAACAAGGCATTAATTTCGCTCGCCGGCTACGTGAAGCATGTTAAGAAACACGAGCCGCCGGGTGGCTTCCGGTGTCGCTATTGCGAGCTTACGTTTTGCCATGAAGAGCAGTTGAAGGAGCATCTGAGGGTCACACACAGCGCCTATATCGAGTGTCGCCTGTGTCACAGCCTGTTCGGCAGCGAAGTGGAGCACGAGGCACATATCGAGGAGGCGCATCAGGAACGCAAATTTAATGTGAGCCAGGATCAGGAGCTCTTCAAGTGTGAGGTAATCCACTTTAAGCGTCTCCAGTTGAAATCTTAAGTGTTTTCTCTAATCCAGCTTTGCGGCAAAAGCTTTGCGGATCGTGAGAGCAGCGCGAAACATCAAGCCGAGCACGAAGATAAATTGAAAGGAGGCGCCACCAGCCAGGCCAAGCAGCAGCGGAACTGTAGACAAGGTTGTGGGTGAATCCGATGCCTTTGCTCCTCAGCTCAATTCTAATCCCACTTCCCTTGCAGTTCCCATTCCTGCTGTTGGACCTGCGAACATAGTCAAACGAAAGCGTGGCAGACCTAAGAAATGTCCAGTAGCAGCTCCAGAGGACAGCGACGACGATGTACCGCTGGCCAGCAGGTTAAAAGTTCAGGCGCCTATGAAATTGAAACAGGAGTTCGTTAGCAGCCAGGAGCTAAGTGACACAGACGAGGAGTATCCCGACTTCGAGCCCAACAACAGCGACGAGGAAGCGGATGCGAATCAGTTTAAGCTGCCTCCCCCAGCGCTTGTCAAAGAGGAAGCCATCGATCCCGACTTTGAGTATCAGGATGCCAGCGCCTTCGTTAAGATGGAGGGCAGCAACGGATTGGACATCTACAGCAATGAGAAGGATAAACTACTGGACGTGCTGCTCAGTCAGGACGAGAGTATGAAGCCGTACGAGCATTTGAAAGTGGAGCATGCAACGGGCATATTGGACGAGATTGCCGCTGTGCCCATGGCCAAGCAGAACGGGGAAGACCACATGGAGGAGGATGTGCTGGCACTGCGCGAAACGGAACCAGACAGTGAGGAGGAGGCCCAACTGCGTCCAATCAACAAATCCAGTGTAAAGCGCAAATATCGAAAGAGAGGAGCAGCTGTCGCCTCCCCGGAGTCCCAGGAAGAAACAACAACCGCTCCTCGACGTGTGGCCAAAATAACCAAAAAGGAGCTGAAAGAGCGCCTGAAAATGCTGAGCAAAATGGAAAAGACGTGGCAGTGTCCACACTGTGTGAAAATCTATCACATTCGCAAGCCATATGAGAAACATCTGCGCGACGACCACAAGCTAAGCGAACAGGCGGTCAAGGAGCTCTTCAAGGATGCGGATGCACATGCTAAGCTGGATGAGGAAGTGTTCAAATGCAAAATCTGCAGCAAGATCTACTTGGTAGAGAAGCGGCTGGAGACGCACATGAAGGTGCACGGCAAAGATGGCAGCCTGATCCACAAGTGCCCCTGCTATTGCAATTTGTTCTTCGCCAGCAAGGAGCTCGCCACCCAGCACGCACACCAGCAGCACAAGGAGCTGCTCTACTGCGAGAAGTGTGACAAGTACATGACCGGACATGACAGCCTGAAGAACCACGAGAAGAACTACCATGCTCGAAAGGAGCCGCGCAATCTGCCGCGGAATCTGATTTGCGATAAGTGTGGCAAGAAATTCACGGGGCGCACCTCGCTCTCGGATCACGTTCGCTCCGAATGTGGGCGAGTGCCACTATACGAGTGCAGCGTTTGCTGCAAGCGGCTCTCCACAGCGGGAATACTGAAAACGCACATGCTCCTGCACCAGTCGGAGACGCCGTACCAGTGCGACAAGTGTGGGAAGACGTTCAAAGTGAAGGCGCAGTACAAATCGCATTTGAAGACCCGTCATACAGACAACAAGCCCTACAAGTGCCATGTGAGTATGCAGTGGCTGTTAATGTTAGGTCTTCTCTGTTAAAGGCAACGGCTCATGCCTCAAGCTATTGCTTATCCGTTTTTATATCAAATGGTTTTTAGTTAATGCTTAATGTTGCTCTTAGCATGGTACTACTGTAATAATTAAATGTTTAGTATTTATTATCTGGATGGAATAGCCACGGTCTTGATCTACAGCTATTCTACTGTTAAATTTCCAGTCCAGTAGAGATTGACTCTTCTTGTTTGTTTTTCCCTTGTAGCTCTGTCCCAAGGAGTATCCATACCGGGAAAGCCTGTTAACCCACATGACTGTGCACACGGGCATCAAGCGCTTCCTTTGCAACAACTGCGGCAAACGCTTTACATGCATCTCCAATCTTCAAGCGCATCGAAAGGTGCACGCCGACACCTGCGGGCAGCTGCCCCTGAATGCGAAAGCCACGCAATATATGGGTGTGCAGCGGGGAAAACTTCTAATGGGAGCCAAGCCAGAGGCGGGCATGGAATACGAGGAGACAAAAACTCTGATAGCCCAGGATGTGATCGATCGGGACATGCCGATGGCGCAGGAGTTGAACTTTCCATCCGATGGCAGCGCGCCGCTGGCAACGGTTCCACTCAATTACGCTTCATCGCATCTGGTGCCGCACATTGTGCTGCAGACAATGCAGGCTGAGGCAAGGACACAGGATTAGCTTAGGTTTTAAAAAATAAAGACGCTTTTTGTATATGGAGTACGAGTGTTTTCACTCACTAACTACGGGCCTTAACCTAGTTCTTAAGTCTAGTTTAGTCTAAAATACGGCTGCTGAAAGCGCCCAATGGGCATGCGTCCCTTTCTGCGTAGCCTTCGCACAGCTTCCCGAATGAATTTTGGCTGCAGTGCACCTGATTCGCCTTGCTGCTCCATTACATCCAGAGCTGAAATGCAAATGAATATAAATACAAAGCTACATATCTCAAATTTGATTATCTACCTTCTTCCACCACTTCACCAACGAACACTTTGGCTATGCCCGACATGGCTATAACCACGTTTTGAGACACCGAGCACCCAGTTATAGTCTGCATAAGCCTTTTGACTGCAGCCTTCGGAAATGCAGAGCGACGATACATCTCATAGCGATCAAGCTGCTCTTCCGTAAAGTTAGACACTAGCACCCTGTAAAATGCAACTTAACTAGCTGTGTAAAGAATGGGTATAAAGGTCTTACTGCATGCGCTCGCGTTCCTCTTCTTCTAGCTCCTTTTTGGTTTTCAGCTTCTTTTGAGATGGCTCGCCGGAGTCACCATCTGCATCGCCATCATTCTTAATATCCCTGCCATCAACATCTGCTGTGTCGGAGGTTTCGCTGTCTTTGCGGCTTTCGGTAGCGGTGTTAAAGAATTTTAAATCACCATCATCATTGTCGCTTAAGGAATTTTGTGTGGGAAACAGAATTTCATCCATTTCGTTGAAAATAAACAGCTATTAATTGTCGAACAGCCACCACAACTTATCGGGGGAAGTAGCACCACTAATAATTGTTGTATGGCATTGTGAATGATAATTTCGATAACATAAAAAAAACAAATAAAATATTAAAAACATAAAAACTATTGTCAAAGATTAAAAAATAAATAATAAATGCTCGAGTTAATGTACTGCAGATTAAATTACCTTTTTCATTGTTACCATCGATTGCATTACTTGATTGTGGTTTTCTACCATCTCTATTAAACAAATGTGTTTGAATGTTTTCTTACAGAATCAATACAGTAACTAGTAAGCATAAATAAACTAGAAGGGAAATGCTGAAATGAAATTATATTAAAAAGGTCGATGTGTCGTATCGGTATCCAAATTTGAAGTTAAGTCAAGCATGCGATAGAAGTTATCGTTTAAATGAAATATATCGTGTTTGTAAGGTAACAACACATCACTAACCTCGTGCTCTCCTTTCATCGCCATCATTGCTTTGAAGCCGCAAGTGTATTCTATAATTTTTTACCAATACTTCAAACATGTCAGCAGTGGAAGCATTGAATGTTGAGGCAGCCGCAACAGAAGTGGCTGGCGGCGACGACGCCAAGAAACAAAAAAAGCCAAAACCGAACAATAAAAAACTGCGACAAGGTAAGTGACCTGTCGTCCCTTTGCTCATGCAGTTATAGGTACATATGTATGTACGTATGTATATAAATATGTACATATATATTCAAATATACACGTATGTACGAATCTGTTGTATACGCAATTGTAAAATAATTGTAGAAGCTGCAGCCAAAAAGATCGCTGAGGGTGGCGAATCAGAAGCTGCGACTAATGGCGAATCTGAGAAAAAGCCGCCAACTCAGGCGCCGGCAACCAAGAAGAAGAACAAGGGCAAAAAGTCTGGTCAAACGGATCCACCTACTATACCTATATCGGAGCTTTACCCCAATGGCAATTATCCGGAGGGTCAGATAATGGATCATCCAATACCCAAGGATATGGCCGACGATCGCACCGCCAAGGATCGGTTTACGTCCGAGGAGAAGCGTGCGTTAGATCGTATGAACAACGATATCTACAATGAACTGCGCCAAGCTGCGGAAGCGCATCGTCAGACACGCCAATATATGCAAAAATACATTAAGCCCGGCATGACCATGATCCAGATATGCGAAGAACTGGAGAATACCGCGCGCCGATTGATTGGGGAAAATGGCTTGGAGGCCGGCTTGGCCTTCCCCACCGGCTGCTCGCTTAATCATTGCGCTGCCCATTACACGCCCAATGCCGGCGACACTACCGTGCTTCAATACGACGATGTGTGCAAAATCGATTTTGGCACCCACATCAAGGGCCGCATCATTGATTGCGCCTTCACGTTGACCTTTAACAATAAGTACGATAAACTGCTGCAGGCGGTGAAGGAGGCAACCAATACGGGCATCAAGGAGGCGGGCATTGATGTGCGTCTATGCGACATCGGCACGGCCATACAGGAGGTGATGGAATCATACGAAATCGAACTGGATGGCAAGACTTATCCGATTAAGGCCATTCGTAACTTAAACGGACACTCTATTAGCCCGTACCGTAAGCAATATAAATACATATGCTTTCTACAAAAAATATCTAATTGCTAACCTCCTATACTCTCGTTGCAGGTATTCATGCTGGCAAGACCGTGCCCATTGTCAAGGGCGGCGAGTCTACGCGCATGGAAGAGGATGAGTTCTATGCCATTGAAACGTTCGGCTCCACGGGTCGCGGATTGGTCCACGATGACATGGACTGCTCGCATTATATGAAGAACTTTGATTTGCCATTTGTGCCGCTGCGTTTGCAGTCTTCCAAACAGTTGTTGGGCACCATAAACAAGCATTTCGGAACGTTGGCCTTCTGCAAGCGCTGGCTTGATCGCGCGGGCGCTACGAAATACCAAATGGCACTCAAGGATCTGTGTGACAAGGGCATCGTGGAGGCCTATCCGCCGCTGTGCGACATCAAGGGCTGCTACACGGCGCAGTACGAACATACAATTATTTTGCGGCCCACCTGCAAGGAGGTTGTCTCTCGTGGTGACGATTATTAAATTTGATATTTGAGTACACTCTGAAGCAGAAGCGCTTGCGCGGACAGTTCATAATTTGTAGCATGCATTATATATTATACACGTATGATAACTACAGTTTATATTTTGAATAAGTGCGATTGTTTGTAAGTGCGTGAGCTGGAGAGGCGTACGGCGATTACAATATACTTGTGTGTTTTGAGCTCTAAGCGATCACATAAGCCAATCTGCATTCGAATGTCAACATTTGTTTTTATTATTCATTCCAATGCAGCGAGCTGGTGAGTGAATCAATTTTATTTCCGTCGTTTCTTGGCTTGAGCCATGCCCTGTAGTAAAAGACAAACCATTTGCCAGTGAGGTAGTAAAATATTTCTATGTAGCTAATTATGCTGAAGCCATACATCAATGATAAGATACCACCAAAACGATCTGCAAAGACATTTAAAGTTAAAGTAATTTATTTATTATAATATTAGCATGAAAAATAAAAGATAGTTTGAACAGGGAATATGGACATGTTAACATGTTACAAATGCATTAGTCAGTAGCTTTCCTTAATTTTATCAAGCTAAAATTGTTTATAACTAATCTTATCGACAGTCAAAAGTTCTGCTGTTGAAGGTAAAATGTTACAGCGTGCAGAGAATATGTAGTATAAGTATGACAAACGAAATTACTTAAACAACTCAATGCTTTACTGAGCTGTATAGAGTGTCCCAGGCCTAAACCAAACAAACAGGAAAACTGCCTCTATTTCTTTGGTTTCCTCTAAGTACTTCTTCTAAATATTTTTTCTGTATTTAATTCAAGTATTTCCTCTGAGTAATTCTCCTCAGTATTCCCTCTGAGTCTTCTAAGTCTTTCATGCTTAGTTAAACGATCACACACTTCACTTTAGTGCACGATTGACGACTGAAGAAACGCTGCAGCTGCCGCCCTTTATATAGGGCGACTTTCACTCAGTCTGAGTAGCGCTCAAATGCTCAGCTCCAGACAAATAGATTCACTCAAAGTTCGACTCCAATGACCTCTACCTGGAGCCGAATTCAATTCAATACTCTTCTCTAATTCTTCGTCCCTTGCATTTAGGCAGACAGAAAGAGACACAGATGGAGAGACAGACATACGAATATATACATGAATGTATATCCTGGACAAGGCAAATTGTTGATATGTTAAATAGGTTTTGTGCATTAAAATTTGTAATTATGAGATGTCATACACAGCAGTTTCATCTGTTCTATAGTTTTCTTAAGAGCAAGGTATTTTGCAAAGTCTGTCATTCTCATTTTCAATCGATGTATTATAAACTAGTCTAGTCTAGTCTAGTCGGAAAGAGGCTAAACTAGCAACACTGATGGTTTTTGAGGGGGTAAGCGTAATGCGATTGGACGAGTACAGAAAGAATATATTTCGACTCAACTGAGCAGCACAATCCAATCGCCAACCATATCCATTTGTGTGGACTGCGCAAAGCGCAGTTTGAAGAACAATTTGATTATGGACAAGGGGCGATCGTTGTTCAAGTCCTTGCTGCAAGTAGAGATAGGATTAATAAACTGGAGAAGCGGTCTAAGGACCATCCTTCATACAGTAGACCATGTCCGTAGCCGGATGAGTTGAAGGATCTTCTGAGCGGGGCTACGTTGTTGCTAATCTCGAAGTTAACGCCATCGCAGCTGGGCAGACAAAGTGGACATTGCGTCATGCTGCTGGCGTCCTCCGCTGCTTCCTCGTCCTGCTCCACATAGGGGTACTCAGTGAAGCCATACCAAACGCTGCGCCACTTCATCAGGCACGGCAAGTCGAGCAGCGAGCAATAGCTGACATTCAGAGCGGTGCCGGCCATGGGGGATGATGCACAGCCGCAATGCTGCAGCATGCTGTTGATGCGACAGAGTAGAATGCACTCATCCAGTGAGTAGTACGATCTGCAAAGCAGCAGCTGCACTTGCTGATTCATTGCATCCATTAGATCCCCATTCACTCACTGATTCAACAACTTTCGGCCCTCCTCGGGGAAGTAACAGCGCCGTACTTTGGGCGTGACGCCGCGAACCGCAGCGCTGGAGTCGAAGAACTTCGGCTGCACGGGAATCTCCACAATGGTGTTGTGATCCACGAGTATTTCGCCATGCTTATTGGACTGCACTGTGGCGTAATCCTCTTGCGGAAATATAATGAGCTGTAAGGCAAGATCAGTAAGGTTACACATCAAAAAAATCCGCTGAAAATGTCACCCGAAATTCAGTGCCGATTAATAAGCAATTCATAAAAAGAATTTGTGGAATACAAAACCAATATTCCAAACCATATGTATATAAGATATCATTTCGTGTAGCCTTATAAACCTGTATTAGTTCGTCGTAATAGAAACTAAAGATATTAAGTTTGAAATCTACACACGTTTTTTGGGATACCTACTGTAGGGCATGTTTAAGTACATTGTCTGGTATATCAAAAATTGGATCTGACCGTAACAAGCGTTACGTATACAAATCTAGGAATATTCCTAATTGGAAAGTTCATACATCGTTACGCCTACTAGTGCTTGGACAATGACTGATTCTAATTCAGTTCTTACGAGTTTTTAAATGGGAACATGTATGACATTTACCCGAAAAGCCGTATTCGTGAAATAGCTCAATGTATAGTCGTCGTGGTGTGTGTCCTGCAGCACGAATTGTATGCCGTTCAAAATGGAGTTCGATTCAAAAACCACCCGTGGCAGTGCCGCCATTTCAGCATCATCTCGCTCACGCTGTCCGCTGTAAGTGAAAAAAAAAATGCCTAAGAATATATTGCTCAATATAGCTGGAAACTATTTGAATTGCTCACGGATATTGCGAATAGCTGGGTCGCCTATAGTTGAATATGCAACACACACCAGACGACGTTGCCCGCTTGATGAACAATTGGCTCGTGTTAACAGGCGTGCCATAGACGATCCCTCGCAGCACCAGGTCTGCGCAGTCGGGCGTCAACTCGCGCAGTATGTCGTGCACCGAATACTCACTGCCATTGTAGTAGCTGGTGAGTAGCCAGTGGAGGTGACCCAGTTCAGCGACATCCAATGGTGCCTCCTCGTCCGCATTCAAATAAAAGTTGCTCAGCAGCAGCAGGCGGTCCGCCAAGACCTCCAAGCCTAACGGGGAGTAGCGACTGCCGTTGCTAACTGCTGCCCCGTTTTGCGTCTGGTGCTGATAGCTGGGAATCGAGTGGGACATTAGCATGCGAACTGAGTGACAATATGCAGGTTAACTTTTTCGGGCTAGACGCAGTCTCAATACACTGTAAATTATATGTATATACTATAGAGGAATGAATCTACATATATCTATCGAGTCATCAAAAAACTTGTTTATCCTAACCAGACATGCATACGATAATTTGTCTATTCAAGTCCTAGAAAAGTGTACTCATCGGAGGATTTAAAATCTTTAAAACTATAAGCATAGTATTTATAAACTCTAAGATCTAAATACTTGCGTTTACAGTTTAGCCAAAAGTTCTTTGGCACCGCAAAGAATTTAAAATTGACGAATTGCACTCATTGTAGGTCTTTGTCACTTTACTCACAGTCAAGATGTGCAATATGCAAGGCTTTTACCCACTTTCTCTTTAACCAATTCCATTGAAGCGCAACTTTGACAAAGAAGTCTATAAAAGTTAAACACATATCTTTCTGTAATTCATAGCAAAGCCAACAATGTCGCTGAACAAGTCGCTTCTTTTTCTCGCGTTGGGCCTTTTGGCCAC
>NW_022045968.1:16816-27155 GCF_001654015.2 Drosophila navojoa
AAAGTTGGCAACTTAGCAAAATATACTTTGGTATTGGTGAGCAGCCGATTGCATTGGTTGAGCAGCAGCTCGTTGAAGGCTCGTTTGTGATCGAAGCTGAAAAACGAACAGAGCCGAAGCCTCTTGCTCACAAATTATTTGTTTTCTGACTATGATGATAACCTAATGATAATAATGATTCATCTATAATATAATATAATAATAAATATATATATACATATATATAATATAATAATTTTAAATAATAATTGATGTATTTAAGCTTACTCAAGCACGAACATTAATCCCATTTTACAATCTGAAGCCCCAATTACAGAGCATCTCTTCGTACAGTACTTTCCAGCTGTTCACTTGGTTTAGATATTTGCTTTAGTCAAATGCTTGAATTATATACGCAGCCAGCTGTCAATATTTCAAGAAGGCACTGTCTTCACTTCAGCATGCCGGCAATGGTGCTCGCCCCGAGTGCTCCAAAGTAGGCGGGATTTGGCTTCAGGCGAAAATTAGTGGCCAAAATGTGGCAGAATTACAGAGCGCCAAAATGTTGATCAAATATTTATTAAAGCTTTTAATTTGTAGCTGCCAACTGAAACTTTGCAGTTCCGCCCATTTGCCCTCTCGCTCTCTCTCTCTCTCTCTCTCTTTCGTTGCTTGCCACGTTCTCTTTCATTTGCTTTGGCTAGGTTCATGAATTATGCAGCACAGTGTCAAAAAGTGTTTTGCCTAATTGTTGGGCGCACACACAATTTCAGTTGAAGTCCGCTTCGAGTTAGCAAATTTTTTAAATATATATAGAAAAAGACGGCTTAAAAGTATTTCACCGCCATTAAAAGGGCAGAAGAAAAAAAATTGCTGTTGGCCTCAAGGCCTTGTTGACAGCGGCCACACGTCTTGGACTTGAGTTGCCTGGGGCTGGCTCAAATGCAGCGCTGCCTCTCTCTCTGTCTGTCTTTCTCTCTCTCTCTCTCTTTTTCCCTCTATCTCTTGGTTTATACATGCGTATATGTCATTGAGGCTTTCGTTGCATATGTGTCCTTGGCATGAACTTTTTCATTTACAACTTGCCTTTGTGTTTCTCGGTTATTTCATTTATTATACACCTACGTATGTATCTGTGTGTGTGTGTGCTAGCTGCCATTATTCAAAAAAAGAAGTGCTGCCCGTACAGCCTAGTCTGACTATAAATGACAGCAACGTCAAAGGATTTACACCTCGATTTTTCATTTCATTTGTATTCTGTTATATGTTAGAGCTATCTATCAGTGTGTGCGTGTGCGTGTGCGTGTGTGTGTGCGTCTGCTCATTTTCTTGCGCTTATCAGTCACATAATGCCAACATGCTGACATCATAACTTATAACATGATAAATAACTATGTCTTGTTACCCTTTTCTTCCTTTTTTTTTGTTACTCTCCGAGCACTGATGAGACGCGCATCACTTTCAAGCAGACAAATGACTCGCCCCCAAGCTTACAGCTAAAAGCACGCATATGTATGTGTGACTGTGTGTGTGTGTGTATGTGCGTGGTTTACTGCAGTGAGTGTGGAATTTGTGCTCATTGTCTGGCTTTGTCTGCACAGTTTGTTTTGTCTGCCTGGCTGCGTCTTAGACACGCAGTGCGATAATTTTTTTACCTTGGCTTTTCATACACCACTCATAAGTTGTTGCTCCTTGAGCGCCGCAAGACAGATATGTTTATATAAGTATAGTGCTTTAAGCATTTGAATTCATATAATATGTAGCAGCGGTGATATAATAGTAATAATAGGACCTTGAGAACTGAGTTGCCATAATATTAATATTTAAATAAGCACATGCAATTATATTATCAATTTACATATTATTATATTTACATATTTATTTCTTAATTTTTTTTTTTATTTATTTATTTATATTTATTTTTAAATATTTGCGCAACACAAAAGTGTTGTGCTTTACATTTTTGTAATTTAAGAGTGCTGGAAATATTATAGTTTTCTACTTAAACATAATATTTGATGTAATGGATTTGTGATTTGTTAGAATTTATTAACATGATTAGAATAACATATATTCTTATTTGTTGTCCTACATTTTCTTAATGCCACTAAAATGTGTTTATTTTAACTATCTATAACTTCATATCAATTATTTCATCATTTATGTTTTATCAATTAGTTATTCGTATCTCTCGAATGTCGTAGCAAAAAAATTACCAAAATAAAAAAAAAAAAGAATGAAGATTGTTAACACATAGTTAAACCACCTCTTAGGCACCTGTAAGTGCGCTCCACTCATATATTTACCCGTCAAGCATGAGGCTAATTGACTTAAATGGGGCTCCGTAAGTTGCACTCCTGCAGATCAAAATCTTGTCTTCATTTATTGCTCATGCAGAGGCATGGTTTTGTTTTTCAATTCACCGAATAATTTATATATTATATATGCATTATATTTAGTACAGTTACTTAGCGTCTAACAAATTGTGCATAAACTGGGCGTTTGCGTGCCGTCAGTCTAACTGTTTGTGTGAGCCGTGTGCCAGCAGTCATGCTGCAAATAACTGTGCTTCAAGAAGTCGGTTGGCAACGACTGCTTAATACTCGTTTGTCAAGCAAGCGAAACAAAGAACTTTCTTTTTTTTTTTTTTAGAGAGAGAGAGAGAGAGAGGACATGGTAATGTCGATTGGTCCAATGTGATCTGAACAATAATATTGCAGCAGTTGGAATTCCTAAATACATATAAAGCATCCATACTTTCAGCAAACTAAAAGTAAACATTTCAGTGGTCAGGAATACTCTCTTTAACTGCTCTATAATGGCAGCGTTATCTACCTTCTTCTTCCTCTTGTTACTTTACTTGTCTAAACTTTTATCAGTTCTAAAATGATCTATGAATCTGACATTCAAAATGGGTTGTTTGCTGTTTATATTAAATGCGTGCTACTCTTGCTGATTTTTCCAGTTTCTCCAACTACTTTCATTCTTTACAATGTTCACATTATAAATTTCACAACTCTTACACAATAAAAAATATATTTTGAAAATATTTTTCATGAACTGAACTCTCCTTCATGAATCATATCTTTTATTTCACATTAAGAATCCGAAAATCACTGCAGGAGCAGAGCCCGTCGACAAATCTCTCCCAAAGTGTTCAACCCTTACCTCCTAGAAAAAAAATTTAAGCATAATTTGTATACCCATTTCCGCTTTTAGAACAGGTATATATGCATGGCAAAAAATATATATGGAGGGAGTGGTGCTCGTTGAAATACGCTTGCTGGATAGACGAGCAAAGGGAAGCGAAAGTTTTAATGAGCTGTGTTGACTAGAGAGTTGGCTGGCTCCTAATAGGCAGCGGCAAGCATAGCCAAGAGCTGCCTTCGAACTTGGCTAATATGCAGCAGCAGCAGCAGCAGCAGCAGCAGCAGCAATATGCAATGCCCACACATTTTTGCAGCGAAGCTGTGAAATATTAAAAACATTAAAATGTTGTTTACTACTTTGGCAGGAATCTCCAGTGTGGCGTATAATAAATGTAAAAAAGAAAGAAGGAAAAGAGAGAGAGAGAGAGAGAGCTGAGAAAAACAACATTTATTTATGCGCTGCAATTGCAGTTGGGGGTAAACTAATGAAATGAAAGTCGACATTATGCATAAACTATGAGTTAGTAATGCTCTGGGAAATGCTCAAGTCTCTTTCACATAATTGCACATTGCACATTGCACATTAAACAAGTCAAAGGCAACAACAGCAACAACAACAACAACAGCAACTAGAGCAACAGCAACGACAATAGCAGCAAAAGTTTTTTGTTATGCTCGTACTTTAAATGCGATACTTTGCTCAAAAGAAAGCAGGGGAAACGAAAATAAACAGCATTAAAACTTTCACGCACACACACACACACACTTACACACAAATGCACACGCTATGAAGGCTAGAGCAAAGGGGGTTTGGGGTAGCACACAAAATCCACTTAAATGTGTTTTCCAATTAAAAAAGTTTTTTCTACACTTGAAAATTCTGGAGCATGTGCGAAAATCTTTTATGCGAATGCCATTCGAAATGGGCAGTAGCCATACACACACACGCACACACACACACGCACACTTAAAGAGAGAGTCCGAATCCGAATCAGAACCGAAAAGTCTTCAGCCACAAAACCTAATGAAAAGTGATTACAAACATGATAGATAAATGCTACATACACACACACACACACACACACGCACACACACTTGCTCACGTATATCATTTCGGTTCTTAAGTAAAACATCTTTGCTGGCTTTTACCAGGCGCCAGTAAATGGCCAAATAAACTTTTTGGCCAGTTTGGCTCTTGGCTTGCCATCACTGTAATCAACTTCTTAAGAGCTTTTCATTCTCTCTCGAATCCGAACAATACTTTTTCTCTCTCTCTCTCTATTCCCCACTCTCTCATTCTCTATCTCTCACTCTCAATCTCTTTCTTAGACTTCATGAAATTCTATTAAAATCTACAACAATGTATTCCAGTCAAGCTTCACGTTGTTTACCTGGCGTATGTGTAATATTATTTTACTTCCTTACCCAATTCTCTCGACCTGAAATCTAGCCAAATAGAGCGAAAAATCTTAAGCAGCTTAGAGCGGTTTAATTTTATCATATTTTTACTCCACGTACATTAGATTCTTACGCATTTCTCTTTGCATTTTGTATTTATTTATTTTATGCTTATATTTATTTTCATTTTTGCCATTAAATTTTTAAGCAGTACTACAAAAATTAAAATGTATATAAGTATTTATTTATTTAAAGATTCACATATAGATTTACAAATTTATTTGTTGAATAAGCTACTTTAAATGAACAAATTTATAAGAATTTCGAACAAACCCCTTAAATAGTTTAAACACAATATTTGAAGAAATATTAAAAAATTTTTTTTTTTAATTTTTTTTGAAAATGTTTGTTGTTTCTATTATCACATTTTGAAATATTTTATAGCCTAACCCTCTTTTTATAATTTATATATATATATATTGGAAATTAGTAATATTTAGAGATAAAGTCTAATTTTTTTAAGTAGATTATAGGCAGATGATATCATCTAATATTTATATGTATATTCCAATTGTTTAATCTCTAATTCCACTGACATCAACATGCATTAATGCTGAAAAATGGAGAAAAATAATGTAAAATCAATAGACTTTTATCACTTTCCATAAAATGCTAACACACAAATCTAGGAAATCTTGCAATTATATTTTTAAATTTTATTTAATTTTTTTTTTATTTATTTCTTTTTAAATTCTGATTTATTTGCCAAACTTGTTTAAATTTTGTATATTTTTTGCTTTTTTCTTTTTTTCTGTTAATTTGCTTTTACATTTTTGATTTATAGACATTCAGGTAATTAGTATTTTTGTGCCATTTATTGTGGAACAAATTTCTTTGAACAAAACTCCAACAAGAACCAAAAAAATTAACATAAAATGCTCCGGCTGAAATTATTTATGTGTTTTCGCTGCCAGCAGCGAAATAAACACTAAATTTTCCAGCTACAATAAAAAACAACACAAACAAAACAATTTTTTACGCACCATTTCGATATTTTAGATTCGCTTGAAGCGGCATTAAATTACAGTCATCCACACGGAATGCCAAGAGGAGCCCGATGCCAGCACGATTACACGTGCTAAGGTGGACTCGAATACCATATAAAACAAAGAGAACCAGCATGTAAAACCGTTGCAGTCGGGTGTTAACGACTGCACAATACTCATTCACAGCCAGTGTTTGGGCCAGATTAGTTTTCCGATTTGCAGTTTGGATTTTCTAGCTATAAAACTGTGTAGGATGCGGTTTGAAGCAATTTGCCACGCCTCAAAGGTTGCACACAGTCAATATACCCATTTCACTATCGTGAATGAGTATACAAAATGGGATCGGTGTTGTCACTTTGAAGCCGTTTGAACTGCTAAAGTGTCCTTTTCACTCGCCATTATGAAATGTTCAATGGGCAACCTTTTTGCCAGCGTCTCGAGACAAAGGCGGGGCGCAAAGAGGGCGGCATATGTGAAGGACAAACACAAATCGAAAAAGCAAAAAACACATCCAGGCATACACACACACACACACACACACACACAGACTCTTCTGAGCTTAAAGACGTAAAAATGTCAACTGCATTTGTTTTGGTCTTTGAAATATGAATCGTACCCAAAATAACTCCTGATATTTATATAAAAAAAAAATGAAAAAGAAAAAAACAAATGAAATCAAAGAAGGAAATCATAAACTACAATTCATTGAAAGGGACAAACAAAACTTTTAAGCTTAGCCCTGAAAAGGTTCAAACTCAAGTTTCTACCAGGAAAATGTAAATGAAAATTTCAGTTAATTTCGGATTTTATTTTATGTACATTTATTTTCAGATTGACTGAGGCTATGCAAAGGCAAATTTAAAAATTTGATATGAAGAAATTTGAGTAACCTACACTGCAGCTCAGCTGAATAGGTTCAATATTTTTGGATATTTTCAATAAACATTTAGATACTAATGCAATAAATTTATTTTTATAATAAAAAAAAATAAATAAATAAAGCTGTTCTGACGAAGAACAGATTTATATCTGTTCAATATGAAAAAATTCATATAAATAATAAATATTTCTTTTCAATTTAATACAAATGTATTAAATATTAAATGAATAGATAAATGTATTGTAGAACTTATAAAATGAATGTTAGCTTGTAGGAATTTATCCAAATAGCTTTGATATTCCTAACATTACTTAATGTTCGACTGTATATGTATTTAAAATTGCTGATTTATATGTAAATATGCATGTGTCTATGGAAATGTAATACATCTTACTTATTCAGAAAACATATTTATCTTTAAAATGTGAATACTTTAAACTAACTATAGTTTTTGACGGAGTATAATAATATCCATGATTTACATGATTCATTTATATTGAACATAAGGCTTCACTTACTATCTCATAAACATTCCTATATTCTCATTTTACAACATTGGAATATCACTCCTCTCCAACTTGTTTGCCTATTATTTACCTATTCATACTTTGCATTCATTGTCTGTCATATCGCACTCTCAAATATAAAAAAGAATTCATCAATTTACTTTAAATTGTATTTTTTATTTTTATTTTTTTCATCCACTACTTATATACGAAAAATGAATAATATTTCAAAGTATAAATTTGTTATACAAATTCTCCTCATTTAAAACAAAATATAAAAAAAGTTTAAAAAATAAATAAAAAAGAAAGAATATACTTATATATATACGAAATGTATTTATAACTCAAACAACCAAATATCATGTTCAGCTCTTCAGTTTTAAAAGCAACAATCAGCTTAGGCAGCCACCAAGTAACCGCTAATAGCCCACACACACGCTCACTCACACACACACTCACCCACTTGGCAGCTGCTTAGACACACACACATGGCTACATAGCTATTTATAGCTCAGCTATCAATTTCGGGTGTCTTTCTGGCATGCATCGAGTGACAGTCAGTGCCAATATTGATGCTGATGCATTGCCAAGTGTCTGCAGCAGCAGAAATTCGCTAGTGTTGCATACTTATGTGCGCGACAAGCGGAAATGACAAACAACAACAGCAGCCAGCAAGTGCTAGGCAACCTTTGATAATGCCTAAGATTAAAACACGACCCCGACACCTTGGAGTGCCACTAGCAAGACCACGACCCCGACCCCGACAACGACCACGACCCCGACATCAAGCTGCTGCTGCTGCTGCTGCTGCTGCTGCTGCTCTTTCTATGCGCAACGAGATTCTGGCAAACATTTATAGCACTTACACGCACACACACACACACATGCACGCACACAGGCAAACAGATTCAAGGACTTCAGGTAAATTTACTTTAATCACTGTAAAGTGCAAAGCGGCGGCAAAGAGCGCAACACTTAAAACTGGACTCGCTGCCTTTTGTCTTATGTTAATTACTGGTGTCAACTTGCGGCATCTCCGGCCCCCGTCCCCCGGCCGCCCGACCCACTGCCCACGGCGTAAAAGTGCACAAAACGCAACTTTGAGTGCGCACTCGTATATCCTTTGAGCGGTCACCAAACACCCAGCATTCCCACACCCCAGTCGCGCGTAAGCCAACTCTCGTTTCTTTTGCCAGTTTCCGTGTTTGAAATTAAAAACCAACAGTGGCCAAGGCCCTAACCACGCTTAACCTACAATAACAACAACATGGGCCAAAGCTTGTTGACATTTTTCCATAATTACCGAGCGCAAAGTGAAGCATAATTGTTGATTTTATTTTGCATTATGCTCTGCATTTTTTTCCATCTCTTTTACATTACATTCACTGTTTTTTTTTTTTTTTTTTGCCGACATTTTGTGCAAATTATTTATGGTGCTGATGCAGCAGCTGCGGCGCTGTTAACGTTTGCAGGAGCACTGTGCGCTTATGTTAAGTTAACCGCTTAACAGCACTGTTGTCGCTGCTGGCTGCTGGCGCCGGCTGTTACCCCTGCCTGGAAAGCTTTGCCCCTTAACAGCGTTCATTTTGGAAGTGACGCACTGTTAGTCGCACAGCATTGAGCGTTTAACAGTTGTTGCGCTGTTAACTAGCTGGTAACATACGTACATACATACATACAGAGCTTAACTAACATACTCACGCTTGCACAAGTGCTTAAACGTCGCACACTTAGCAGACATTGCGCTGTTGATATGTATGTGAGCCCTATTAGTATTAACAGACTGGCAAACTCAAGAAACTTTGAGTTGCTAGAATATATTTAAATAGTAGTTGGAAAATAACATTTTTAATAAATAAAGGTAAGTTTTAAGCAATTAATATAATTAAAATTAAAGCAAACAACAAGAAGTAAAATGGTAAATAATATAGTTAATAAAAGAATACAAAGAAAAAGTAAAAAGAATTGAAAATATATTAAAATAAATATAAAATAATAAAATGAATATAAAATATATATATATAATTTATATAAAATAAATGTATGTAAAAAAACTAAAATAAATATAAAAAAAATATTAATTTTTATTTTACAAAAATAGCCAAACACAAAAAATAATATAAAAATTTTAAAAAAAGTACAACAAAAATATTCAAACTTTAGAGGAATAGAATAGTTTTAAAATAAAAATAATAAAAAATTGTTAAATACATTTAATGAATATTGAATATAATATGTGAGCACAGATAAAAATGTATATGCAGATAATAGAAACTAAAAACATACGAAATAATATATGATATGCACTTATATCTAATATTCTCTCTCTACTCTATGAAATATGATATTCATTAATTATAATATTTTATAATAAAAAAATACATAACAAAATACTTATTTTACAATAGATATACACACATCCTTGCTTTACGCACTGAGCTCGCTCCTGCCCATTGAGCGGCCACCCGTTGTGAGACGCCCCCCTCTGCCCCCCCTCTAATGCGCACTTTTCAGCCCACGACTCGCAGCCGTATGCATATTTGCATAATGGTTCCACTGTTTCAAAAACTTGCTAAACACTCTTGATAGACAAGATAAAACACTGGCGCTCGTATTGTTACGCATAATTTATGTTGTTGCTATGTAGATTTTGCAACCCACGCAGGGAAGGCGCACATCCACACAACCACACCACACCCACCCGCCTACATTCCACGCTGTAATTCACCTGTTCGCTGGGTTTTTGCTCTTTTTGTGTGTGTGAGTGTTTTTTTTTTTTTTGCCAAGCTGCTTTGAAATTATTTTAATTGTTTTAATTAACTGTACAATGTTGCGACTAGAGATTTGCGGCTTTAGTTAAAATGCTAGTTTCGAAATATAATTTACATCAATTTGTTGCACAATGTTGTTAACATACGATATTTGAGTGAGATGTAAACATTAAAAGCCATAAATGGATTCTATCTGTACACAATTTCAGCTATTGTCTTTCGATTTGAGCATTGATATCGCTTGGATTTTTTTTTTTTTTTTTCATGTTTCTATAAGCAATCAATGAAATAGATTTGCAAAATGAAATCAAGTAAATTTGATTCAAGTTCTGCAACGGCTACGAAAAACGGAATATTTATTTTGATTGAAAAATAAATCGAATTTATGAATTTATTATGATAACAGATAACACCACCAGCAACAACAACAACAACAACAACAACAAGAACAGCAACAGTAACAATGGCAAGCGACAGTGACAGCTATCTGCCACGCCCACCCGCCAGACAGCTTCCACTTTTCTTTTCTTTACAGAATTTTTTATATTTTCGTTTTTGCAGTGCAAAATTGTTCGTATATCTTTTGGGGGTACAAGAACGTGGGCTCCCT
>NW_022045968.1:57397-68154 GCF_001654015.2 Drosophila navojoa
CTCATCGTGCTGATCAAGAATATATATACTTTGTGGGGTCTGCGATGATTCCTTCTGCTTGTTACATACTTTTACACAAAAACATTATACCCTGATTTCCCATTTTCAATGGGTTCAGGGTATAAAAATCAACAATATATATGTATGTATATATATAGTTCAGTTTTATCTTTAGGCTAGACAGTTATCAGTTCTACTTGTGCGCTCTCTGAACATATTTCAACTGATAGTAAAACAGCATGAAATTGCAAATGACTACATATATATATTTCATTATACTCATTATACATTTTTTTTATGTAAACGTAAGTCGTTGGTATTCTATTGCACCTTTTTTCACTGTAGCACGAAGAAAATTAGCAAACGACATTCGTACAACGAAACTACTTTCTGAAAACAATTCCTGCGTTGCATTCTTGTTGGCACCTGCGATGCAATTGCTGCATTGATCCCTTAGGCCTCGTGATTTGTAGTCGTAGCAGCAGGACGCGTAGATATCATTCCTTAGTTCGTACCAGCGACGCATCAGATAATTGCATTTCTCCAAGTCCTGGACATCTTGAATGTGATCGCATGTGGGATCTGCATTGATGCCAATCACCAACACGATTATGACAAATCCCAAGTATGATTTCATCCCTGGAGAGATCGTTGTGCACTGGCCAGTGATTCGAATGAAACTAAAGCATAAGGCGTAAGTATGAGGCGTATGTGCCTCTCACTTGTTCGTTAAGCTCTTTCAGCTCGCCACACAAGCCATTTCGATATATCGCTTCTTGATCTGAAATAATGTAGTTCTACATAGCTATTTTATTATACCCTGGGCCGATTGCAAATGGGAAATCGGGGTATAATGATAATGAGAAAAGTATGTAACGGGTAGAAAGAATCATTGCAGACCCCATAAAGTATATATATTCTTGATTAGCACGACGACCTGAGTCGATATAGCCCTGTCCGTCCGTCCATAAGTTATAACTGCTAGAGAGCTGAAATTCGGCTTACATACTCGTATGTACCATACGTAGTACAAGTTTATCATATTTTTTCGATAACTTATCCGATAGTTTTTTTATTTTCTCAATTGAATCTTGATGCACGTGCCTTAGCTCTCTCTCAATTCAGCAGCAGTAAGAATGTCGAGCTCCCAAAGGGTGCGAACCACTCAGTCAGCCGTTAGAAATGTTCTCCCTTTCGCATCCGCATCCGCATTCAAAGAATCCCCAATTCATATTCGCTCAAGGCCATGGACAAAGGGTGCAGGGTGCAGAGACTGGGGGCAGCCCAATGGGTTTTTCTTGTTCTTGTTCATTCATAATAATTTTTATTATGGGTCATCGGCCATTTGTTTAACGCAGCATCCGCACACACACACACACACACACTCACATACACGCACATTTGCCTGCAGGTTTAGTTCAGGCCAGGCCCATTTCATTCAGCACATCTATTAGGCCAAATGTATTCTGGCTCTGAACCTTTTTCTACCCTAGCCACTGAGTGGGCCATAAAAGGGTTGTCTTGCAACAGATACGTAACAGGTCTCCACTGAGCACAAACTATAAAATTGTATAAATTCGAGTTCAAGTTTTTTCGTCAATATTCCAAAAACTGAAGATATATTCAAATATTGTTGAAAAAACTATACAAATTAATTAGAGAATATTCCAGCATGCGAATAAATATTTAAAAATAAATAAATACATTAAAATAAAATGATAAATAAATATATTGTTAAATTAAAAATAAAAAAAAATGTACAAATAAAAATAAATAAATTATTTTATTTAAAATTCACATTAAGTAAAAACTGCATTCATAAGTTAAAGTTAAAAATTAAAAAGTTATAAATAAAAAATTTCAAAATTTAAAATTATTGAAATCACTTGAGATTATGGCAGTATTATTTTCATAGTATATAAATAAGCTATAGAGATTTAGTAATCAGCATTATGTAGCAAATAGAATAACTTCTAGTCGAGCAATATAGCCGCGCTCACATTTGTTCTTTTATCAGTGCCTCATACCACTTATATTTCGATGGTTTCATTTTTAATATTTTTTTTATTTTGCATATTTTTGTATTATTTGTTTTATTTATGGGACTTGGGCGCTGATAAATGGCTCGGCCCGCAGTCCCATGCTTGCCCTATCAACGTGTTGATGTGATTTTTTCTATGCAAATTATATCGACACGGAGGCAAAGAGAGTGAGAGCGAGAGTGAGAGAACGAGAATGAGATGAGATCGATGTGGGTTGCAAATTGATAGATGGGCTGTCCCGTAATATGAGGGCTTAGCAGCTGCAAAATTATTACGCCTAATGGCCTGGCGAAGTGTTTACTTGTTAAATATTTATATATATATACATACATATTTCAATGCATGTTTGTATTTATGTATTGTCTATGGGGAGCATCAAAATTTCACAGCTGTCAGCTGCTCGCTGCTAACTAATGCATTTAATTAACTCTCTAATGCACTTGATTGATCTTGATTTCATTGAAAATTAGCCTAAGAGTCCAAAAAATATGTATGTGAATATTTTAGCTGCAAGCGAGCTTAATTTAACTATAGCTACAGCTGATAGCTGATTCAATCATGGATGGAGTTATGTCCAAAATTTATTTATATTCATATTTTATATTAATAACTTCAACTATAACGATTACTGATATCTGATTCAATCACAGACGCAATCCAATTTGCCGAGTCCCGATAATTCTAAAAGCCAAGAGGATTAGGTTTTTTTTCGATTTACTTAAATTTGAATTATCGATAATTATCAAGAGCAAACCTTTTTAAAGGGATTAGAATTTGTTTCGATTTATTGCGATTTAAGATTTATCGGGATAAAAATTATTGAGACTCGACTGTATTTACTTTTAATTGTTGATTATTTTATAGACGCTTGGCAATGCTAAAATCCGAATAAGTCTACTAACTCGAGCGAGATCCCATATACTACAGAAGCCAAATGTAATTGGCTTGCCTCGTGGCATGCCAACTAAATTCAAAATTACATTCAACAGCTTGACTCCGGACTTCCGTTAAAAAATGTTAAACGTGGGCTACTGGCTGTTGGTTGTTGGCCCGCGGCCGCTTAAAAGCTTTGCATTAACTATTAAGCACAACTTGTTCTGCATAACGGTCGTCCAATGGGGTCTGGCGCCTGCTGCCCGTTGCGCAAATGCGAAACAAATAAAACGTAAAGTGAGCTCGGGAAATTGGTGTCAGCAAAGAGCCTGCGGCCCGAGACTCAACAATGGCGAGATGCAAATAAAGGTCGATCTAATTTATTGGAAAGAGCAAAAAAATGCGGCGAGTAGAGTTTGCTCTGATGATTTGCAACAATAAATTGTAGCCCAATAAACGTTGGCCAGGTTTTCGCTAAATAAATTTTTATTTATTTTAGCCTTTACGTTTAGACAAAATGCTTCGGCTTGCAGTGTTTCGTGTTTGCCGTTGCGTCAGTTGAAAAAACTCACTCGTGACTGAACAAAAAAACATGGGAGCAGTGCTCGGGTAGAAAGTGACTGACTAGCAGATACCGCGACTCCTGCAAGGCTTTCAATGTAATAAGAGTACTTTAGTGCAGTGAGAGAGACTAGCAAATACTGCGACTTCTGCAAAGGGCGAGTAATTAAATGGTTCTATACTTATTTTTTACAAATAGAAGAGATGATTAGACTTTAGAATGTGCCTCACTATCAAATACCCTGACTTCTCACATTAATTATTTCTGCAGCCTTTTATATACATTCAGCTCATAAAGAGTGCATAAAGAGTGTATGAAGTGTATGAAGAGCTATTGTTCTAAACAATTTTAGCTTGATATACCTAGTTTACATTACTATACTATATCCACTCTAGCTATTTTCCTGATCACGAATATATATAGCTTATGCTGTCTGTGATAGCTCCTTTCAACTTTTTCATGCTCTCTCACTCGGGTATCATATCCACTTGCCACTCTCCACAGCTTCAGGGTATTGAAAATAAAGCAAACAGCTTAGAAGGCAGCCCCTCGACCCCGCCACCCGCCACCCGCTACAGCGAGGCTGGCAGCTGCCGGACGCACTGCTATAAAATGCAATCAGCTGCAAAGAAAATGGGTTTCGCCTCACCTGGTGCAGCGAGCAGCGAGATGGCCGTAGCCAGGTAGTCCCACTTCGAGTGCCACTCGCATGGCATAAATTAGAGTGCAAACAGCAAAGCTGGACGCCGAGATGCCAGACACATTGCGGCAGCTATGGCAGCTACGGCAGCTACGGCTGCTGCCGTATGTCCTTATGCAGGCAGACAAGCGCATGTCCTTTGGACACGAAAAGAACTGGCAACATGTTGCAAATTATGATTATAAGTCACTTAATGGCAGTTTCGCAGATGGCTGAACGAGAGCTCTTCAATATGTAGTCCAACTGATAAATTGATTGATTTGCCATTGAACCTGCCATAGAAACCAATTCAGAAACTTTAAGGCTTCGCTTGTCTCGACATGAATTCCTTCAACAATAAAACATTCCCATGAAATGTTTTTCATTCAATTTAGTTTCTGTTCGAACAGCACAAGCAATTGATTACAATTAAAAGGAAATCTGTAGCCAAATGATGTGAATTTCAGTGTGCTTTAATCAATAACTCATAAAGAGTGAAATGAAGATGATCTACGTTTTGCCCAAATTTGCATTCGAAACTAATATTGTTTTCATTAGAATAGTTGTCAATGCAATCACAGCAGATTCTATTCATTCAATGAAAAACAAAAAGCAAAGTCCAAAACAAAACTGCCAACAGAAAACGGAAAAGCAGAAAAAGCAGAAAAAGTTGTGGATTGGCATTGAAATTGCATTTCATTTTTCGTTCATCAAAATCGGGTCTGATATGCATAAAAGAATATTTTAACCGAAAACTTTTCAATTGGTTCGCCAGCTTTCAAAGTGCCTGGTCAACTATTGTTATATATAGACATACATACATATATACATACATAAATATATAGATAGACAACAAAATGGAATAAAAAATGCAATAGGTTTTTTATTTTCTGCGAATTGATAACGAAAGATTTTTGATAAAGTTTTTGGCTTTGCCGGAGCGAACTTTATTAAAAACTCGAGAGAGTGTGTCGTGTGTCAGCCAGCTAATATTTTATTCATTTCGATTTTTCGCACGAACCGATCAAATACAAAACCGAATGGAAATAATAAAAATCTGCAATTTTAGCTATTGTCCATAATCGTTGAAGTGTGAAAATGGCTCACAGTTAGGCTACGGGCTTTCATTTTTGTCACCATCAAAAATAGTTGAATGCTTCATAAATAATAAAAATAACCAAAACAAACAACAGTGAAGAAAAATCATATAAAAATATTATGATTTTTATATATATAATGATGATTTACATTATTTATGCATAATGTAAAATTAAATCAACTGAAAATTCATTGAATTGGTATTAATAAAATATATACAATAAATATTTAATAAATTTACTAAAAAAAATGGGTAAGGCTTACATTCTATTTGATATGCTTACACGACTTTACAGCCTACTACAACAATTGTCATAAGGCTAGATGACTTTATTCCCTTTACCTAAATTGGTATTTATTTTATAAAACAGATTTATATATATATCTAAAATAATAAAAAAAAACATTTGTTGTTTTGTGAATAGCAAACTTAAATCTATCTACCTGTAATTGGTAGTAGTAGTAAATAGTAAAAGTAGTGCCAAAATAGTAGTGAAATAATAGTAAATAATATTAGTAGTACAAAATAGTACTAAAATAGTAGTAAATAAATAATAGTAGGCGCAAAATAATAGTGAAATAATAATATTTGTAGCGAAATAGTAGTTGAATAGTACTAAATATTTAAAAGTAGTAGCAATATAGTATTTAAATAATACTAAAAACATTTAAAGTAGTAGCAAAATAGTAGTTAAATAAATAATAGTAGATGTAAAATCATAGTAAAATAGTATTCTATAATAATAGTAGTAAAATAGTAGTGAAATACTAGTACATACTATTAGTAGTACCAAATAGTAGTAAAATTGTATTAAATAATAATAGTAGTAAGATAGTAGTAATTAAATAATAGTAGATAAAAAAATTATTAAAATAGTATTAAATAATAATAGTAGTAGAAAAATAGTAGTAAAATAGTAGCAAAATTAAAGCACATTTCATTTTAATTATATTTCTTTTTTATTTAATACAAATAAATACTCCGAGAATAATCGTAATATAATTTTAAAAAAATATTATTTAAAAAACATATTCTTATTAAATATTCTATTGAGAGTAAATATATAAAACACATAATAAAGTTTTGTAAAAATAGGCACAAATATATATTTTTTTGGCTGGCGCTTGAACTGAAACTGAGCTCTTAAATAATGCATTTCACATGAGTTGTCTGTGTTATTGTTTGGATAAGAATAGTGGGAGCACCCACAGACAGATGCCTTATAGAGCTCGTGTAGCTGCTTAACATATGCTATTTATAAGTAAATGCCAAAGACCAAAGTTAGCTTTCAGTTAATGGCAAACAAATTTTCGCGATTTTCCTTGTAGCTGACAACGGCCTACGGCATAAGGCAGCTGTCAGTCAAAAGTTCGAGCAGAGAGAGCATAGAGCCAATCGTCTTTGACTCTGCATATGATTATTACACACACACACACACACAGACAGAGAGAGAGACACACACACACACAGCAACTTATATAGCCAAATAGTTAGACAGATAGACAGACCTTAAAAGTTTGTTGGCTTGTGGAAAAAGTTGCTCAGCGAACGGAGCCGAAAAAGTTTTTAAGTAAACGCGCAGCAGTTGGCGAAAATGACGATGGCTGGAATCCTGAGCTGTGCCACAGATCAGAGACCGCAAGAGCTAAAAATCAAAAACTTTAACTTAATGAAAATGCAATATTTGTCTTAACAAGAAAGAGCAGCCGTCTTTGACTAGCCGAAGATTTATTGCTCTAGGGAAAATGTTATATTAAAAATGTTGTCAAGACTTGGATGTATTGCATATCGCATAGCAGAGCGCATACAACTCTTCGAGTAGGGTATCTCAACTTGTCGCTGTCTGCTGCAAATTTATGCATTGTGAGACCAGAATCAGGCCAGAATCAACCGAGAATCAACCCAGAGCTTGTTTATACTGAAATTGAAACGCAGCAAGTCAGGAGCTGATTATTTCATTTTATTTTCCCACTTCAGAATTCAGCATTAAATTAACGTAATAAAATTCGAATGGCCAACAAGCGAAGAAAGTCTAACAAGGCGAAACGCAAACCGAATCCATTCAAGTGCCGCGCCCGCAGTCTTCATCAACTGAATAGATGGGAGTATCTACGCTTTCAGTCCGCCCTCAATGCGGCGGCCAATTTGCACAAGGAGCAACTATCCCCAGCCAGGCGACCGAGTGATGATCAACTGGGCATCGATCGGAGCCTCTTGGAGAACCGCTTCACCTGCGCCTCTCTGATGCTCACACTAATCCTCATTAACTTTGTGCAAGGCACCTACTCCGCAATAAGACGAATATTGAGGCTCAAAGCAAGAAAGACTCAAGTGGGTGGATCAGAAAAGCAGCTGAATTAAATTCAAATTGCAGTTTTTAGTGTATGCAAATTTTATGATTTATATTAACCTTTGGTATTGCTATAGAAAAACGAATTTATATATTTATATAAATAAAAGTATGCAATTAATATACATACATATATATATAATTTGAGTTCACGCTCGTGATCTCGCATCAGTGTCATTCAATACATTAGCCCACACACAACAAATGCTCCGCTGATTAAATCATTCAGCTCATATTTATATTTATTTTCCTTATCACACTCAATTAGTTCGACTTGACAGTCAATTAATAATAATTTCTATAATTAATATTAAAATCGACATATATCAGGCAAACTTATATATACATATATGTGACTGATTATTTCTAAAGGTTTCAGAGTTCAAAGCAGCCAAGCAATCAGAGGTACACACACACACACACACATACACGGACACACTTATGGGCAAGTTTCAACTATTTAAATAAATTTGATTTATTTTATATGTTCATAGTCAAGAAAAAGTTAAAACGATTCGAAATTTAAACATATATAACAAATCCATTTAATTATCATAGAAGACAACGAAGAAATTAGACTGAGCATTTTTATAAATAAGAAGCAAATTTAATTTAATTTAAAGTATTAATTTCTTGAATTCAAATTATTTAATTTTAAATATAATTTATTCAATATAAATATTTGGATTTACATTTATATAGAATAAATTTTATTTAAAATAATATAATTTGAATTTAAATACAAATCCAAATATTTAAAATATATTTTAAATATACAAATCAAAATATCTAAAATATATTTAAAATATTTGTATTTGTATTTATATTGAATAAATTATATTTAAAATATATACTTAAACTTTCGACTGGCTGACATATATATTTGACTAGACCTTTATGGCTATAACAGCCTATGCTTTTCCTGATAAAGAATATATGTAAATTATGGGGTCTGCCAGCTCTTTTTGTACCCATTACAAAATGAAAACTTAAATTCACATTTCATCAATGGATTCAACATATACAAAATATATAAATATTTTAATTTTGATTGATGCAGCAAAGAATATTTAATTTGTTTGTCAATTATTAATTATAAACAAAAATACATAAACATACATAAAATATTGTAATAAATATTAGCTCATGTACATATGCATTTATTTACCCACACTTGTATTCAAAAGAATGAACTTTTATTTAACAACTGTCGCATAGCTCTATAGTTGTGCATAAAATTTTAATTTTGTGAAAAGCTGGCCAATGTATATAACAATTGTGTAATCACGTAGACTTCCTTTTCAATTAATATTTAAACTAGTTTTTTGACTACAATAACTAAAACAAAATTCCCATAGCCTCATCTCCATTCTCCGCTCCATTCACTCAATAGACAATGAGCAAGCTCAGTTCGTATGCACGCGTAAAGCAACCCAGTTAAATTGTGATACACTGAGCTATAAAGCAAAGAGATACAAGAAAACGCTACACATTAAATCCTTTTCAACATTTGCCGCCCCCACCCCTGCACACGCACCACCCCAGCGAATGCAAAGTCTGCATAATTTAGACGCCCAAAACTTTAGTCGGAGATTTTTTATGCGTTACGCTGCACGTAAATTTGGGGTCTCGCTCGTTATGCCGGTGTGTAGGTAAATGTGTGTGTGTGTGTGTGTGTGTAAGGCAGGGATGCGCAGATAATCCAAATCTCATTACGCGCAAGTCGTACTTAAGATTAAAAATAATTATTGCAATTTTTGTGCCGCGTCGCGGCATCACGTAGCCGCCGTGTGTGCCCCAATGCGAGGGCCGAGAGCCTAGGCGGCTGCAAACCAGAACATTGGGTATATACGACTGCATAATACAGGTTCAGCATTCAATGGCAATTAATATTAATAATCTGAATGGAATTTGAGTTGACTGAAATGCCAAAAATTAATTGGATTTAGTAGACTTCTAGAACTATATTGCTCTTAGCTTTCATTGCTACACTCTCGCTGGCAGCACAGCAAACTAATATGCTCACTTGCCCTCTACGAGCGTGCATAAAAAGTGAAAATTCAATTAGAATGCGGCAACTTCATACGAGCTCGCCTCGCTCGCTCGACGCTCGTCGCTCGACGCCCCGGTTCTAACTGTCTGCCTGCCATCTGCCGGCGCGCTCCGCTCTGCTACGCTGCAAATGCAATGGCGACAAGTTACAGGTAGCCAGAAAAGTGTGGGCAACAAAAAAAAAAAAAAGAAAAAGTGGAAGGAAAATGCCGTCGCGTAATCCTTTTGCCAGTCAGCCAACGGCAGCCAACGAGCCCAACCACAATAATTTGATTTTACTTTGCTTTAACTTCATGAAAAAGTTTCAAGTTTTTTTCACACACACACACATGCATACACACAGCATGGCCACAACACACGTGGAAGCAGCTCTCTCTCTCTCTCTCTCTCTCTCCACATTTTTTGTCGACTTCACACTGATAAAGTTTTTAATTTTGCAGCGCTGAAACTCATTTAGCGCAATGGAAAGTTCAGCCAGCTCGGAAATCTGATACGTGTTTTAGAATGTCTGGCGCATATTAAATTTAAAGTGCTGCCGCTACAGTCTTTATTGGCTTGCGGCGCTGGCCAAAGATGCCAAAGATGCCAAAGATGAAGTTACAAATTGCCAACAACTCGAAGCACGAAATTTTCCAAAAAATATGTGCCGCCAACTGGAAAAATACACAATCTTTAAATTCATCTTCATTACGCCAAATGCATTCAAAATGAGGTTTTTCTTTTTCTTCTTCTTCTTCTTCTCCTTTTTTTTTTGTGCCCAGCGAGCAGCGCAAACTTTGTAACAAAATCCGCATCGAGTGGGGCTGAGAAAAAAGCAACAATAACAACATCAAATGTAAACGTACTCGAGCATTATACGGAGCCGTTTTAGCCAAAATTAAATTACAAAAATATATTCATATATTTCTATATCTATATAGATATATATATGTATACATATATACCTTTTTCTTGCTTAGAATAATATTTGAAAAGCTCTAGCAAAATATTTGGATTACATTATTAAAACGGATTGCATTCCATAATAATGCAAAATGTAAATATTTTTACAAGCAATTATCGTTGTCCTGGACCAGCTGGACTTTGGGTGTTTTAGGTGG
>NW_022045968.1:79014-109753 GCF_001654015.2 Drosophila navojoa
GGGTTTTTATAACAATGGCATATTTCTGCAAATACTAGATAATATTATGACAAATAGATCAGCGTCATTTGTACTCACGCTGGCCGGTGGCGAGGTCAGAGGATTGTTCTCCAGCTGCAGCTCCACCAGCGTGCTCATGTGCCGTATCTCCAGAGGCAGCGCGGCTATGCGATTGTTGCTCACGTCCAGCGAGACCAGGCTCAGGCAGGTGACCTCGCGCGGCAGATAGAGCAGCTGATTGCTGCGCAGCGAGAGGGCGCGCAGCGAGCGCAGTTCGCCTAGGCGAACGGGCAGGGCGGTCAGCTGATTGTAGGAGGCGTCCAGATCGGTGAGCGTCTGATCCAAGCGGCCCAGCTCGTCGGGCAGCGAGGCCAAGCGATTGTTCGAGACGAGCAGCACTTGGAGGGGCAAAAAGCAAATCTCGCGTGGCAACGAGCTCAGCTGATTGCTACGCAGATCCAAATAAGTCAGCGAGGACAGCTGCTTCACGGACTCCGGTATGCTGCGTATGGTGTTATGATAGAGCATCAGCGTCTCCAGAAAAGCAAACGTTGTGATCTCCTCGGGCAGCTCACAGAATCTATTTCGGGACAGATCTGTAAGAGACAACAACCAGGCGGGAGCGACATTAATAAAGGCAGTAAAAGAGGGGCCCCATTGGCTGGTTTATTTTTGGAACGGAGGGTAGAGTGGGAGAAGTCTCAGTTTTCCTTAGGAATAAAACGAAGAGAAGTAATAAGAACAGTTCTCAGTTTTCCCAAAGAATAAAAGGAAGAGCCTTTAAATAAAACACAGTTCTCATTTGACTTTATGCAGAAAGGGAAAAGCAGACGGAGTTCCCAGTTTCCCTTAGGAAAAGAGAATGCCGAAAGAGTTTACAGTTTCCCTTATCTCCGCTGCGTTGCTCGGGGGGCAACACCAATTCCCGACTCCACTGCGCCACGCTGGAGCGCATGACCTCAATCTGGCGGCAATTTACGATTTACTCGCTCGTCCGTTGGACGCCGGCCCGCTCCCCACTTTGGTGGAATAGGCAATTAATTTACTAAATGAATTTGCATGCAAAATGAGCGCGGGCCAAGTGGTGCAGTGGGTGGGGCGGTGGTATAGCATAGCGTGCTCAGACAATGCTGGTAAAACGACGGAAAAATGAACGAGGCAAACACAACAAATGTATTGTGTACACGAAATTGTGCGTAAAGTTGTTTAAAGTCGCCTAGAGTGGGCGTCGATTAGGCATAAAGCAATTTTAGAGGCAGATTGTATAATATGCGTAGGTAGATGAGTAAATATGAAGTGGACGAAAAGCTAATTAGCTCAGCTTAGACCAAGAATGGCCTCAATTTTGGACTAGAATTTGATCTTCTCTTGTAACTATATTTCAGATTTCCTCTCTGAAGAAAAGCGCTAGAGCTCTGCTATATTAAAAACTACTTAACTCAGCTCAGTTTTATGTCTGAAAATTCCTCAATTCTTGACTTGAACGTTGTTTTCTTTTTTTAGCTGCTATTCAAAAGAATTTTCACTGTTGAGCGAGCAAGAAAAGTGGCTTAAGAGTCTGAAATGTTGCCTAATACGGCTAAGAGTATTATGGATGGCCCTTAAACTTGTTTGTGCCCCATTAAAAACACTTTGAATGGCCATCAAAGTAATGCTCTGATGATATCATATGTAAAATTGAAGTAAAAGAGTTCGGCCAGCATTTTCATTTGACTTTTATAGAACCCGTATGGGATGTTTATTTGAAATATACAAATATTTTCTAATGGTTATTAAATCACTTTTTTATCAGAACTGAACTAAAATATAATTTGGAACTGATTATCTGGTTTTACAGTTCCAAGGCTTTGCAATTAACTATTCAACACTGGGTTAATGTTTTTCTAGCTCAAAATAAAAGAGATTTTGATTATTTAGAAACTGAGTTCTAAACTCTCTCCTTAAACAAGTTTCAAGACTTTTTCAACACTGACTACTCCCAATACTAATCGTGTTCTTAACGAATTGAGTTCAGTTTTTAGATAAAATACCTGAGTGTAATGAATAGAATTAAAGCGCGCGTTAAACTAGTTCCAAGCCAATGGAACCAGTTGCTCAACACTGCGCGATTGCGAATACTGCGCGATTCGCCTTGCCTGTCGCTTATGCAATGCTCTTGAGGAGGGAAAACCAGAAATGTGAATCCATCAGCCACTTCCAAGTGCTCAACGCTAAAAACTGGCTGTCAACAGCCGTTAAGGCATTTGATTGCTTATGTAGTTGTTGCTGTTGTTCTTGTTGCTGTTGTTGTTGATTTACGCACACAGCCAGTGGCTCCTCAACCTACGAATGAAATTTTGCATTATGCCTCGCTCACCTCCTCAGCGGAATGCAACAAAGACGCAGGCAGGGCAGCAGTTGGGGAGCGGCTTTTGCAGACTCACATAAGCGTAATCCCCATAAGTTCCATCTGCCCCTACCTCGACCGCCCCGCCCTTGGCTGCTCACAAATGCGAACAAAGGCAGCGCTTGAGATGAATGGCATTGCCAGCAGTTGCAACACTTTGCTGCACCCACATGTCGCACAGTGACGGTTGAATAAACTTTGCCCGCCGCCAACAGGATGCGTCAAGGACTGCCCCAGACTGTGGCATCATATCAGCTTTAATCAGTTGATATCGGCTCTTATCGGCTTAGGCCGCTTGCGGAAATTCTATTTACGTTGATTTCCCTCACAGCAAACGCGAGCGATAGCGGGCAGTGACTAACTGGTCCAGCCATCTGCCATCTGCCACCTGCCACCTGCCACATGCCTAAGAGTCAGTCAGGGGCTGCCTCTACCTCTGACTCGCCAGCTGCCTCTACCTCTCACTCTTCAACTGCATCTACTTTGGTCGATTGGCTGTTGGCCAAAAACGCAATGCGCAAACAAATGGGTGCTACGTACAACAAACATACAAATAAATCAAATTGTTTCTCTTTTTAAATACCCTTACAAATAAGTAGAGTGGGTATTATGTTTTAGTGGAGAGTATTTATAACAAATATTTAGGAATTTTATTATTTTGTATGGGTTTAATATGAATTAATATAGATAATTTGTATATCAAGTTTATGATTATGATATATAATATAATATATAGTATAATATAGTATAATATATAATATAATCCAATAAGTATATATATATTTAATACTCCTCCTTTTCAAAAAAAAAAACTCAATAGTTCGGTTTTTATCTTTCTGATTCTATAAATTCTTGTGCAGATCAAGTCTATTATTTGCAGGGTATTATCAATTCGCTCATTTTCAAGCAACATCAATTTTGTTGCTGCTATTGTTGCCTGGTTGGCGCGACATCAAAATTGGAAATATGTTCACAGCAGCTCGAGAATAATGTCGCACACCTGCAGCGCAGCTCATAAATATTGCCGGAACTACTCCCAGACTAAGCTACATATATATACACACAGACAGATACAATATTGAGAGTAGTATATGGTAAAAGTTGAGGAGAATGCAGACTAAGAGCTATGGCTAGCCATTTATTACTGAAGGGCGTCAACGGAAGCAACAAAAAATTCAATTTGATGGCGCCAAATTCCAGACTAAGAGAACCAACAACAAATACAACAACAACAGCTTATATTTGGGAGCATGGGCCCCCATGACAAATATGGAACCATTTGCCACTCGTGACTGGCAATTCCGGCAGTGTTGGGTGGAGTGTTGGCTCTATTGATGGATTTATTGAAATTAATTTAGTAAATTTTATGGTTTGGCTTTCGCCATCAATGATGATGAAGTCAAACCCAGTCGATGATGATGATGATGATTATGATGTTGGGCACACGCTTGGCATTATGAATCATGATGGAATGGAATTGAAGAAAAGAGCAAAGCATTCGAGTAACCCGTTGGAAGCGACTTTTACGGCACAATAAATGGCTATGCACTTGTATTGGAAGTTCGCTCAGAGCGCGTGCCATAAATATGCTACAAATATGGTCACACTTCGTAATCAGGCTTTATATGGAACAAGGGAACTTACAAAAGGGTTGAACAAAGAAATCTCAAGAGATTGGGTAATTTACTCTATTTTAGAACGTTTTTGAACTGATGAACAAGTGGTTCATTATGGCACTGCAAAGCAAAAGGAGCAAATTTTGAACTGGAGCCGGTTCATTAAAGATATAAATAGAAATATTATTCACACACTGAAAAAAGTTCAGCTGGAGCGCATAAATAAAATCTTGAACCGGAACTAGCTCATAACTAATTAGAATCTCAATAAAAAACAAATCGAATGTTTATCAAATGATATAAAGCTACTTCCATATCGATTCATATTGAAATGAACCGGAATCAGTTCAGAAGAAAGAACACAAACTAAACTCGGTTAGAATCGGAACTAGTTCGCAAGTGGTTCATATTGAACATAAAGTACTTTACATTAATAAACCAAAGATTTTTGAGCTAGTTCCGATGAATGAATTCACTCTATAAATATTTTAAACCAAGATATTTGTATCTTAACCAACATGATTCATATTCTATAAAATAACTGTATTTTACAATTCCTAAACTAAGACTTGCCCCACCTCGGAACTATTTACTTTATCGCTGAGTATACTCGATTTGTCAATATACAGCTGGGAATACAAACAAATACAGTTTCCATATGGTTTACCCTCTTCAATCTCTCTTCCAATACGTTCCAAGCAATCAAAACATTTATAATAACAGCAACAACAACAACAACAATAATTGTATTGCTCGCTGCGATGTCTCCTGCTTCAGTTGCTTCGATTTCATGTGGAAAGCACAAGATTCCCCAATCAAATATTTCCCACTCAGCAAACACTCAGTATATACACACACACATGAATAATTGTGTTTGTTTAGTGCTCTGAAATTTTTGCGCATATTTCATTTTTAATCATTTTGTAAACTTAAGTTTATGTTTGCGCTAACGGTAAACAAGTAATAAAATGAATATTGAACACATTTTAATAGTTTTTGTTGTTGATGTTTTAGTTTTTCTTCTTTTTTTGCACTTTTCCAGCATATTCCAGCTGGAAGCATTTTGTTTTTCTCAAGCTATAAAAACACTCATGCACACACACACACACACACACACACACACATAGACAGCAGCTGGAAATTGTCTGGCGTGTGTTTAATTTGTTGTTGTTGTTGTTATTGTTGTTGTGGCTATTGCCCTTAATTCATTCGCTTTTGTTGTAAGCTGATATGCGCTGCACTTCCAGTAGCGGCTGTCCAGTTAAGCAGCTGCTGTCAATACAACGTTTACACAATGATTGATTACTGACAATATGCTTATCGCAATATGTAATGAAATGGCTCTGTTTCATCTGGTTCGCAATCGAATTGAAGAATACAGTATAAAGTCGGCGAAGAATATTGTATTACATAAGCAGTAGATTATATAGACATTACATTAATTGACGTGCTTATCACGTTCTGCAGCGCATAAACGTAGTTCTTGTGCTAAGAACGCGCGTGCTACGCTCACATTGTTTATGCCTCAGCCAATTTATTCTGCTGCTGCCGCACATCGTGAAACCATTAAATATTGCTTACACTTCTCAATTAATGAATAGACACAATGAACGTTCATTTTTCTGTGTCAAGTTTGCAGCCAATTGGCCTCAATTCTGAAATATGCTCGAACGTTTATTTATCTATGGCTAGCATTGTTGCTGAACTATTTATAGATAATATTATGAGGAATATTCATATTGTGCGCATTACATTCGATTCCCAAGAAATGCAACAAGAGTGAAATTTAACCTAAATTGCATTCATCGTGAGCAGCCCCCTTGACATAATCGCACGATCGTTTGCAAGTCTCATCGCTAGCTGTCAATCATTTTGCATGCAAAGCACGCATCACAGTTTGGCAGTCACTGCGCAGACGACGTGCCCAGCCCAGCACAGCGCAGCCCAGGCCCAGCCCAACCGCAGCAGACAAAGTCGCTTCCTCTTCCTCTCTGCTGCGTGTTTGGAGCACAACAAATAATAATAAAACAGAAAAAAATAGCTACAAAACTGTCGGCTACATATTTACACACATTACAACGCAACGACAACGGCACACACGCACACACACACACACACACACATGTACACGATAATTTCGTCTCTTTGTGCCCCCTTGCTCTTTGTCTTCTTTCAAATCGTTTTGTTTGCCAACATCAACAGCAACTCCATTTCTTGTTTAGCTGCACAGCAACACTGGCGCAGCAGCAGCAGCTGCAACTATCTTTCACTGCGCAGCTGCCAGTGTTGCGGTTACTAACTTTTCCTGCTGCTCTTCTATTCTTATTGCTGAACAGCAGCTTAAATTATTGCTGCTCTTTGTGCATTTTCTTATTTAGTGGTCACTTGTATTAACACTTCTTTTCTTATATTGATTAGTCGCTACCTTTTTCTGCTATTCACTAATATTCGCTACTACGTTTGTTTGTCTTTCCATTCCTGCTTCTATATCTTCCTCATTGCATCTGCTTCTGCCTACGTAGATTTTTATCTTTGACTTGTCCTACGTTGCTTCTTTTATGCTTCGCATAGTTATCCTCATTATTTCTGCTGCTGTAAGTTGATTATTTTCGTTTCCACATTTTTTCAGCTTGCAATTATTTTAAACAATTTCCTGCACGTCGCCGAGACGATTTTGTCTGCCTGCCAGTTGCAGGCGCAGTTGCAGTTGCAGTTGCCTATTTTCATCTCTTTTGTCTACTGCTGCTGCTCGTTGTTTGCTTTACGTGACATTCGTCTTAATCACGTGCTGGCGACTGCAGTGAAAACGAAATGACTTTTGGCTGGAAGCATTGGAAGCCAAGGGACGGGTTGGCGTGGAAGGAAGATTGAAAGGAGTGGGAGTAGCACAGACCACAACAACAAATCGTTTTAGGAAACGTTGACAGCCAGCCAGCCAGCCAGAAGACCCCCTCACACATACTCTCCTCTACTCCACTCCACTAACATCCTCGAGGGTTGTTGGCAAAAGCAAAAAGAAAAGAAACGAAACGAAGGCGAAAAAAATGCTTTATGGCGCTCATTGATTTCTTTCAAGTGGTTATTCGAAACGACGTTGCCACCTTTTGCCAGTTGCGTTCTCTGGGGTTGCAGATTTACAAAGGTTCTTCCGTCATCATCATCATATTCTTATTCTTCTTCTTCTTCTTCTGCTCATTCAACTTTATTGGCACAACATAATTCACAAATATTTAGCAACAAACGACTTCATTACGTACTGGAAGGTGGAGGGTCTCATTATGATGTTCACACCAAAAGGGGCGAATGGCTTTAATTGCTAATTAGTCACGCCCACGCACGCTCGCACACACCGACAGACAGAGAGACGGACAGAGCGATGACTCAATTGGAAAGCAGTCGCAACGCATTGAACCACAAACAAAACTTTCAGCCAAAGATGGAAGTTCAACTGGAACATAAGTGAGCTACACATAAGGAACTAGAACTGATATATGGTATGGGAAATAGAGGAGGAAAAATAGCAATTGACGTTTATGGAAGTCTTTGCACAGACCAACTACCAATATGTGGACTATAAAATATAGACATCTTTGCCTTAGTTCATAGTCAAGAATCTGTGAAAATCTTTTTACTTAGTGTAATTCCTAGAGCTACTTCATTGATATTCATAATATGTATTTCATACAAATACTCTGTGTATGTTTATTCCTTTACTTGATGGAACTAGTTAATAGCACCTAACAAAATAATCCACATACATGGAACTAGTTCGAAGCAACCTCTGAAACCTATCTTACAGGCTGCTCATATATTATTTTCAATATATGCCTTTAATTTACTTTTGTTCTTGCATTGAATGAATTTTTATATACGCAGGGCACAAATAATAATTGCAAGGAATTTCTTAAAAGTTTCTAATCAGTTGAAAAGTTGAAAAAAACGTTATCAGCCAAAAGACGAATTATTAATTTCATGCGGGTTCGCAAAGGTATTTTTAAATATATGTATGGGAATACACTAAACTTTTCAGACGATAAAATTATATCATATCATACAGAACTATAATATATATAGGTATATATATAAAACTAAATATCAGACAGACTATAAAATGCATAATTGCATCTAATAATAAATAAACTTCTATTAATAACAATGAACTAATATTCTAATTTAATTTTAGTTACGAACACAATTTAAAATTAAATTGTTCTGGGGTTGCCTATATAAACGACACCAAAAACGAGAGATGCAATGGAAGAAGATGAAGAGAACGCGCACAGCTGAAAATCGAAGTCCTGCATCGATTTTACTTAATAAAACAGATGGTTCGCTCATCAGGGTAGTTAAATGGGTGGGTGAGTGGGTGTTCGTGTGTGTATGTGTGTGTGCGCGTATGCGCCTGTGTGTGTGTATTGGCTGCATTTTTTGGGCACAACAAAAACGAAAGTTGGCTGAACTTGAAACAAGCAGGAGAAACGCCTGAAAAAAACCCACCCGAAATGCGAATAGTGCAGAATGCAAATGGAAAGCAGCAAACGGTAAAAACAGCTGCAATAATTATGGTTCCTGATGAGAGAGAAAGAGCGAGAGAGAATGAGTGAGAGTGGCGCAGGGGACGGGCAAGCAGGAGAGCATGGCAAGTGCGTGCGAACGCAATAAAAAGTCATAAAACCGCTGCAGATGGACATGGCAGCATAGGGAAAGGCAAAGAGTAGAAGGATAGACAGTCAAAAGAGAGCAAGAGCAAGAGCAAGCAAGAGAGCAAACATGCGGCGGGCTGCTGCAAATTATTGATTTTCAAGCGAACAAAAGGAGATTTTAGCATAAATGTAAAGACTCCAACCGCACCCAACGATTGGGGGTTGGGTAGATTAAAAGATTAGTAACGCACCTGCAATAACGGTATCCGTGAGAGCGAACTTGGCACCCGTTTTGGGAAAATCCTTCAGCTTGCGATTGGTCAGTATCAATTCGCCGCTAAAGTGTGCCTCCTCGAGGATTCGCTCCAGCGAGCGCGTCAGCTGCGAGTGCCCCAGCATGGGTGACGTTCCGCCTATGGGGGCGGGCGACGTTGTGGAGGCGAGGAGGCTGCCGCCGCTGTGTAGGCGTTTGTACACTGTGGCTGCCATGCTGTGTACGTGTGTCTGTTGTGAGTGTGGGCGTGGTAGCAAAGACGCTGTCGACACACACACAAACAAATAACTTCTGCAGCACCAACAACAGACAGCAACGGCGACGAGAACTGCAGCGAACTACAAGCGAAGAAGAGCTGTAAAATGCGTTAGCATTTTCCTACTGTGCCACCAGCTAAAAACTCATTGATAAGATTTCCAAGAAACGGTTTTTCCTTTGCGGCTTCTTTCTATCTCACACGCACGTACACACACGCGCGCGCCTTCGCACAAACACAAAAACACACCCGAGAATCAAGCGAAGCACCAGCGAAAATCAAACGCACGCCACGAAATTAAAAAAAATACTGATACAACGAACTAACAGTGTGACCAGCCAGTAATAGGCAGAAAATCACACTGTTTCGAGCAATGTTAGAGCTTGGTATTTTTAAAGGACTCCAAATATTTTGAAAATCGCATTGTTAAATGAGCTTATATTCAAAGGGTTTGACACCGTCGGATAAATAAAACATCATAGTGATCATATAGTAAATATTAATATTAAATTTCTATTTATTACATATTTCATTTTTCATGTTTTACATACATAATTAAACTTATTGCTATTGACATAATTAATTTCTATTTAGCTTACATTTCAATTCGCAATTATTTAAAGGAACAATTTAAATTAACTTATTTTGAATTTAAAATGTTTCTGAGCATAAATAATCGATATGTTCAGCAAATTATCGACTAGTTTCTACATCGCAACGATAGTCAACAATTATTAGCCGCTCATTTATAAAAAATAAAAAATAAAAACTACTCACGTGGCACTGTTAGTCAATATTTTTTATATAGATGCAGAAGATATATTTCTGTCACTGAAAGACTCATTGTGCAAACCTACCAACCAAAACCCCTCAAGTTTTGGTCTTTTCTTAATTGAAATTGTCGTACTACCGGCTTCACAAAACCCCGGCTCTACTTGGCATTAGAAAAATCGCATTCTGTTATAACTTGCTGCAACTGTAAATAACATTCCGAGCAAATTTAGCAGCCGCAGTATTCTGCAAAGCAACAACAACGTGGAATCGGAATGGGTGACAACGTGGTGACGGAATTAAATAATTTGGATTTGAATAAGCAAAAGGCATGTTAAAATTCTTACAACTGGATCACAAGTGTATTTTAAAGTAAACGTAATTAAGTAATGTTAAAAGTGTTGCCGTTCGTGGTTGCATTTAGAGGCAGCAGATATAAAACCTTGCACAATATCCGAGCCTTGCCGCTCTCCAATACGCAACAGCGGTCAATACAACAAGAACAACATCAAGGCATACGCAGCGATCGGTGCTACGCAACTTTGGTTGGTTTTCCCGCTCCCAATTGTGTTTTCTATCTAAATATTTAAGTGTTGTTGCCACATCATATACGAATAGGCATAAGTTTGTGTGTGAGTGTGTGTGCTTCTACACGTGTTTGTGGATGCATGTGTGCATGTGCATTGTCATATGTATGCCAAATACTTATGCCAAAATGAATCACAGCCGCCGGCAGCCGTGACGTCACTAACTCCAACCATAATTACAGTCATGAATGCCTGTCCTTCTGCCACACTGACTTAACCTGCCTGCCCTATTGCATCAGTTTCTTGCGAAAGCAGATAAAGCAAAGAGCCGAAAACACTGTTATTGCTTTTTTTTTCGTGTGTGACAACTGTGCAAACGACAAAACACGAAAAAAGAAAAACACACAAAAATATCATTAATTATAATTGCTTTTCTAACTGTGTATGTTGTCTACGTAGCATCGAAGATAAAATTATTTTTCGAATTTAGTATTGAGTTTTATTGATTTATTTCGTGTACGCATTGCAGGCGGCTAAAATGAAGAAGGAGAAAAAGGAAAAGCCAGCTGCAGGCGGCGGCGACAGTCGTAAAGGTAATTAATTAATTAATTGTAAAACAAGTACAGTGAATGCTCATTATGATTAACACAGTTGATTTATTCTCTACAAGAATAGATAATTTATTATCTAATAACATTACCTTCAATCCATAGAGCTCAATCCATGGCCACAGTATATCGAGGAGCGAAATGTCTTCTGGAATAAATGTAAGGCCGAGTACGAAGCCGAGCTGGCAGCCAAACCGCGCACACCCATCAAAGTCACATTGCCCGATGGCAAGCAGGTGGATGCCACTGCCTGGGAGACGACACCCTATGAGGTTGCCCGTGGCATCAGCCAAGGTCTGGCCGATAATACCGTCATATCGAAGGTGAATGGCGAAGTTTGGGATTTGGATCGTGTGCTCGAGGGCGATTGCACTCTTCAGCTGCTCAAGTTTGACGATCCGGAGGCACAGGCAGTTTTCTGGCACAGCTCTGCTCATATTATGGGCGAGGCCATGGAACGAATCTATGGAGGACACCTGTGCTATGGTCCGCCCATTGAAAATGGCTTCTACTACGACATGCATCTGGAGGGCGAGGGCGTAAGAAATAAAAGCGTAACAAACATGCGTATATAGTAGTGATAAAATCCTTCTCACACAGATCTCCACCAACGATTATGGCACCATGGAGACGCTGATCAAGCAAATTGTCAAGGAGAAGCAGAACTTTGAGCGTCTTGAGATGAAGAAATCGGATCTCTTAGAGATGTTCAAGTACAATGAGTTCAAGGTGCGCATTCTCAACGAGAAGGTGACCTCAGATCGCACCACGGTCTACAAGTGTGGCTCCCTGATTGATCTGTGTCGCGGTCCGCATGTCCGCCACACCGGCAAGGTGAAGGCCCTGAAGATAACCAAGAACTCTTCCACATATTGGGAGGGCAAGGCCGATGCCGAGACACTGCAGCGTGTCTATGGCATCTCATTCCCAGATCCCAAACAGCTCAAAGAATGGGAAAAACTACAAGAGGAGGCAGCCAAGCGTGATCATCGCAAAATTGGACGTGAGCAAGAGCTCTTCTTTTTCCATGAACTGTCGCCCGGCTCGTGCTTCTTTCAGCCACGCGGCGCACACATCTACAACACGCTGATGAACCTGATTCGCGGCGAGTATAGGAAGCGCGGATTCCAGGAAGTCATCTCGCCAAATATCTACAACGCCAAGCTCTGGATGACATCCGGCCACTGGCAGCACTATGCGGACAATATGTTCTCGTTCGAGGCGGAGAAGGAGAAGTTCGCATTGAAACCGATGAATTGTCCTGGCCATTGCCTGATCTTCGACAATCGTAATCGCTCCTGGCGCGAGCTACCGCTTCGCATGGCTGACTTTGGTGTATTGCATCGGAATGAGCTGTCGGGCGCTTTGACTGGATTGACACGCGTTCGTCGTTTCCAGCAGGATGATGCGCACATCTTCTGCGCTCCTGAGCAGATCAAGAGCGAAATGAAGGGCTGTTTGGACTTTTTGCGACATGTGTACACCATTTTTGGCTTTTCCTTCCAGCTGGTGCTGTCCACTCGGCCAGACAAGTATCTGGGCGAACTGGATCAGTGGGATGCCGCTGAAAAGGCTTTGGCCGAGTCACTCAATGAGTTTGGCATGCCCTGGAAAGAGAATCCCGGCGATGGTGCCTTCTATGGTCCCAAAATTGATATTACCATTATGGATGCACTGAAGCGTCCATTCCAGTGCGCCACAATACAGCTGGATTTCCAGTTGCCCATTCGATTCAATCTCAACTACATCGCTGATGATGGCGAAAAGAGACGTCCAGTTATCATACATCGCGCCATCCTTGGCTCTGTGGAGCGCATGATTGCTATACTCACGGAGAACTATGCTGGCAAGTGGCCCTTCTGGCTTTCACCACGTCAGGTGATGGTCGTCCCAGTGGGTCCAGCCTACGATGAATATGCCAAGACGGTGCGCGATGAACTCTATGCTGCGGGCTTTATGAGCGAAGTCGACTGCGATGCTGGCGACACGATGAACAAGAAGATTCGCAACGCTCAATTGGCACAATTCAATTTCATTTTGGTCGTTGGCGACAAGGAGAGATCTTCGAAAACGGTGAACGTGCGCACACGCGACAACAAGGTGCACGGCGAGGTGTCTGTGGCGGAACTGATTAGCAAGCTGCAGAAGATACGCGACGAGTTCATCACAAACGAGGATAGCTTCTAGGCCACCACGCACCCTCGATACTCCCCGTAACAAAATATAATTCTCTATTTATATGTATATCAGCCTATGTATAACCTAGCGCTTTGCATAGCAAACGACCGGCATTTCTTATTCAGTTGTATTTACGCTTACATCAACGAAATCCTCAAAATAAATTATATAGCCTCGACACAGAGGCAAACCAATGATTCAAGATCTTGAATATGTTAAGAAACGGGAGTATCTAAAGTAGATTGTCTGATAGTTGGAAACTATCTTGAGCATGTTTAGAAGAATGCGGAATATGAATAAACTAAATAGTTGGAACTATCTCAAGATCTGTTTTTTTTTTTTTTTTTCATTCGTGATCATTACTCGATCTGAATGAACAACATATTTTCTATACATGTAGATAGATAGGTTCGTTGCCCATTGATTTATGAGTGTGTGGGAGTTTCATGCTTATCGTAGATATAATGGAAATGGTTCGATAAGAATGAGCCACGTTATGAAGTGAGTCACTCATATGCACGAGGTGGGTTTGAAAGTTTAGATATTTTAAATAAATGTTTTTGACTTCTGACTCTCAGAGCCAAAGTCCAATAATTTATCATTAAAAAAATATGCTTTAGTTTTTTTTGTTTTAATTTATTGCTAATACTTATTATGTTTAGTTTTTCATAATTTGATTTATTAAAAATTGCGTTTCGTATTTTTTTTTTCCTTTTTTTTGTTTTTATATCAATTTTGTAAGCTTTTGCTTGTTGCGTAAAAAATGCACAAAATTCTTTCTCGCTAATCGAAGCAAAAATTGTTAATATTGTTTTATAAATTGTTAATTGTTTACACTGCCTGTTTCATAAAAATACATATATATTTATTCATAAGATGCCAAGTTCTGCGCCGATCCCAAAATAAAAATAAACAAAAACAAACAAATATATAGGTCTTGAAACACAAACAGAAGCCGCAAACAAAACGGGAGCTTAGTCATAAATGGGACCATGGTTCTGCAGCGGATGGGAGGGAGGGCGTTGACGATCCGTTAAGGCAGGGGCGAGCGGAGTTTCGGCTTGAACACAAGCTGGCTCTCAATGGTATCTGTCGTTCAGGGAGGGGAGGAGGAAGCAAGGGCAACCAGCACACTACTTTGGAATGTTCTTTGCGTGTGTGTCAAAAGTTTGTTTGCTTTTCTCTTTTTCTTTTTCTTTGTCATTCTCTTTTCTCTATAATTTTTTCTTAGTTTTTTCTGTAAGTACAAGTTATGAGAAGATAGAGAAAGAGAGAGGGAGAGTGGGTTAAGCTATGTTCACACGTGCCAGTTAGGCTATAGTATAATATACATGTATATATATAACATAGTATATATATATAAGATCTACATATAGATGATATCATACTATAGTATGGTGTAGTATATGTTAGATATAATGAAATCTATAAAAGCTGCTCAGCTATAAAGATAATCAAAACCTCATTTTCTTATCAGTGAAGCGAGATGCTTTTGCAAAGTATTCTAAGTCCTTGATCTGATTTTGATTTTTAAATTAATTTCAATTTAACGAGCGACCCCTGTCGTTGTCAACAAGCGAATTCTATAACGCTCCGATTTGAAATTAATTTCATTTGATTACAATTATTGTTTTTTACATTTTGTCATATTGTTTGATAGCAAATGAAATAATTTACTTTGCGAGCGAACACTGTAGTTATCCTTAGTCATTAAGTTGAGGCTACATTTTACAATAAACTAGTTTAATTATGCTGAACGCTTGTTAAGGCCTCGGCCGAGGCACGTCTGAACATAGCCTAACTCAATCATTTCAGCTTGGATATTAGGACTAGGCGCTTACTTATATTGCAATGCAATTCGATTTAACGTACATATTTAGCCGATTGCGTTAAATTAATTGTTTAGTCTATTTTTATGTTTTGCTATCATTTTCGTTTTATACGTTGTTTCATTAAGTTATTAACTTCTTTCTTCCTTCGTATAAATATAAATAAACTTAAACATAAAATCGTGTGTTTTTTGTGTGTGTGCAACTCATGTTTATAGCCTGGTTATGTTTTCGTTTATTTTGTCTCAATCTTGTTTAAGCATATTCATCATCATCATCATCATCATCATTGTTCTTGGTGTTGGTTTTAAAGCCCGTTGCCCACATACACCTAGTCTACACACTTGGTTGTGCCAGTATGTATCAAGGTGTGAAGGTTGTCGAGGTCGTAGCGGAGTTCTGTGTGCGGGTAAATGGAGGCTGGTGGTTGTGAACGTGGTTGCTGGATCGAGGATTGGTTTGGGTAATGGGCCAGTTCTAGCAGGCGCAGCCTCCCTCGGGATCCTTAGTCTCATTGGGCGAGTCCTTAAGCACAACCTCTTGCATATCTTCGGAAGGTTTATTCTCCGATGAATCCATGCCAGGCAGCGCCGCTGCCACACGTCTAAACAATTGTTTCACGTTGTAACCGGCCTTGGCGCTGGTTTCGATGAACATCACATTTAGATCTTTCGCCTTGCGCTCACCCTCCTCGGTGGACACCTGACGTTTGTCGGACAGATCCGTTTTGTTGCCAACGAGCATGATAATGACGTCACTGCCCCGCTCCGTACGAACATCATCGATCCATTTTGAGGTCTGATGGAATGAGTTTGTATTCGTGATATCATAGACAACAACGGCGACTGTCGAGTCGCGTATATAGGAGGGTATTAGCGAACGGAAACGCTCCTGACCGGCTGTATCCCACAATTGCAGTCGCACTGTCCGATCCTCCAGGTACATCGTTTTGGATAGAAAATCAATACCAATTGTCGCCTGGTAGGTGTTGTCGAAGCTGTCATACATGAACCGTGTAATCAGCGACGTTTTGCCCACACTCTGCTCGCCAAGGAACACCAATTTGAATTTGCGCAACGGGTTGCCAAAGTCGCCGGATGACATGTTTACTTATTTGTGTTTTTGATTTCGGTTTCGGTTTCAGCTGCTTCTGCTGCTTCTACTATTTCAACTCTTGTACGTGTCGACTTTTTCTTAATTGCGAGTTTGCTGACCTCTCCTCGCCTCTCTCTCGTTCACACACTCTCGCTCTCTCGCCCACCTATTGTTTTGCTATTGGGGCGTGTTACTTATGCGGCTTCTATTATACACGTTGCACTTTGTATATTATGCATATAGATATATCGATACACGCACTTTTTAATCTGATTATGCTTAGCACTAAGCTCAATTATTAACGTAATAGTATTAACAAAATTTTCGTAGAAAAGTCAGCCAGCAAGTCTATCTGAGTCAGTTGTAGAGATGGCTATCGATATACTATATCGATACATTCATTTTACAGTCAGTTGTGAAAAATGCAGAGTACGCAAAAATACCGAAAACATGATGCATACAAAATACTAAGCTGCCAGAGTGCGGCGCTAACGGACAAGAATTTTAAAACAAAATTGTTTTGCTGATGATGTTATCAAAGTTCCACAAATGTTGCTGAAACCCTTTCTGTTAAGGCTTATCAATAAATTAAAAGTGTGTTAGCGATCCACTTGAGATATTTGACTTAAGTCTAACTATACTTCTGCTTATCAATATATATATGTATATAAATTCTATGAAACTACTTGAATTGCACTTTTTTCGATATTTTACTTAAGCATCGTTTATTTAGATTTATAATAACTCAATATCCTCCGTGTTATCATTTATTAATATTGTCTTGTTACAGTGTTAAAATTAATTATTGATTTCTGAATTTGGCATGCTTTTTTTTAGTTAAATAATTAAATCTTGAGTCTAAGTAGGCATATTTCCACTTAAATTTGTTAAAAGGCTATAAATTGTTTTCACTATTACTGCTAGATAGTTATAATAATTAATATTACCACCCTTCCAATTAAATAAAACGCTTATCTATTTTATGAAAGCGCAAATTGAAATTTCTTATCATTACCTACGCTGTGTTTAAATCGTATCTCGTTTTTAATTTAAACGGCGCTTGATAAAGACAAATGTAAACAGTTCCTCGGAAACCATGTTGCTGAAAGGTCAGAAAGCCACGAGCTTATTTTTAATTGCCTGTTGCCTGTTCTTTGGCTTATGCCAAATATCGGCAGCTGTTGTCCGATCCACCGCGGGTGACCTGACTCCTAATGGACGTGTTGTGGGTGGCGTTGCGGCCCCAGTGAACAGCGCTCCCTATGCGGTTTCCATGCAGTATCAAGGCACTCACTACTGCGCTGCCAGCATCTTAAATACTCACTGGTTGGTTACGGCTGCTCACTGTTTGATGAATCGTGCCCAGGTCCTTGGCAGCATTTTGGTGGCTGGCAGCAATGCGGTTCAAGGAACTGCCTCAACTACACAGAAACGGAGCATTACCAAATTTGTCATCAACGATCTGTATACGGGTGGAGCGGTCCCTTATGATATTGGTCTGGTTTATACGCCTACTGCATTCACCTGGACCTCTGCTGTCCAACCTGTAAATCTTCCCAAATCCGGAGTAGTACCAACTGGTACTGCGAATCTTTATGGCTGGGGAAGCACCTCGAAGACAAGTTCACCTTCGTACCCCAGCGTATTGCAAGTGGCAGCAAATATTCCTATTATACCCATCGCGTCCTGCGAAAAAGCTTTGGCTAAGGATGTGCATAGTACTAATATATGCACGGGACCTTTGACTGGAGGAGTTAGCATATGCACCTCGGATTCAGGCGGTCCTTTGGTGCAAGGAAATGTGTTGATTGGCATTGTATCCTGGGGCAAGATGCCATGTGGACAGGCCAATTCACCATCTGTCTATGTTCAGGTGTCCTCGTTTATATCCTGGATTTCTGCTAATCAAAAGGTTTAATAAGCTATATATTTGTATATACTAAACACAAATAAATACATGCAAACTACAGTATTTTAAGCTGTCGGTATATTTTCCAAAGCTTTTTTACACGCTGGTCACGCTTTGCACTGCACTTCAGATATCGATAATATTGTCAAAGCCATTGTCTTGCGGCTATCGAGCAGGGCGACATAAAAATTCCAATAATTACAATTAGAGCCACGGTTAGCGCAACGCATTTGATTAACATTTATTGAGAGCCGTTGCACAATGGAAGTCGACACTGCGACAACACCTGAGCACAATCGAGAATTTGCCGATGTGGACATCAACAATGGTTCAGTATCCGGTGCATCTGACGAAGAGGAGGTCCCAGCACCGGGCAGCGTAACATTGGAGCAAGAAAATGATTTATTCGTATCGGCAATGACGCCGAGCGAAGTGCATGTAAGCAAGCAGCGAACAAATATTTATTCAATTAAGCATAATTTTGATGGGTCGCGAGTAGGGCGGCGTCGGAGCTGTTTTATCTTCTGCTTACAATGTTCGCGTGCTTTGTTTGATTTGTGACAACGTCACAGAAAGTCTCGCTGACGCCCCTCTATGCGATTAGGCAGGCGACTGCGACTTATCGCAGTGCAGTTCATCTCTAGTGTAAGCTAATTATATATATTTATTTGTATGTAATTCGAGCAGCGTCGCATTTCTGCGAGTAATTTAGAGGAAGTGCTGACAGACGATGGTGATTATTTCATTCAAATTGTCATATCAGATCCGCAGAAGGTTGGCGATGGCATGAGCTCCTATTTGGCCTACAAGTGAGTCACACATGGCTTATCTCGTTTCACTCATTTAACTGCAATTTATTCGTTTAGGGTGACCACGAAAACAAACATTCCAAAATTCAAGCGCAATGAATTTAGTACTTTGCGCCGTTTTAGTGATTTCTTAGGTATCCATGATCTGTTGGTCAACAAGTATTTACGTATGGGTCGCATCATACCACCGGCACCATCAAAGAATATCATAGGCAGCACCAAGGTTAAAATGAGTCCACAACAAACTGAGCCGGGCACACCGATTAATCAGGAATGGATCGAGATACGACGTGCAGCACTAGAACGATTCGTCCAACGTACAGCCCAACATCCAGTCCTGCGCGTCGATTTGGATTTCATCAATTTCTTGGAGAGCGACCAGGAGTTGCCGCGTGCGGTGAATACGTCTGCTTTAAGCGGCGCTGGAGTCATACGACTATTTAATAAAGTCGGCGAAACAGTTAACAAGATTACGTACAAAATGGATGAGAATGATCCATGGTTCGATGACAAGATAACCGAAGTTGAGCACTTGGATTCAAATCTGCAAAAGCTTTCTTCAGCATTAAAGTCTCTCGTCTCCTCACGTCGAGAGCTGTCCGTACTGACTGGCCTGGTGGCTAAATCGGCAGCTATGCTGAGCACCTGTGAGGAGCACACAGGTCTGTCGCGTGCGCTCTCCAATCTCGCCGATGTGGAAGAAAAGATAGAACTGTTACGCTCCGAGCAGGCAAATTCAGATTTTTATATACTGGCCGAGTTCGTCAAAGACTATTTAGGTCTATTCGGTGCGATTAAGTGCATTTTCCATGAGCGTGTTAAAGCGTTTCAGAACTGGCAATACGCTCAAATGCAGCTGTCGAAGCGACGTGAGAATCGTGGACGATTTGAGCTGGCTAATCGTGCTGATAAACTAGATCAGGCCCAACAGGAAGTCGAAGAGGTTTGACATTTAATTTGATGTCATTTACACACGTATAATACAAGAATTATCTCATTTATCTCAGTGGCAAGGGAAAGTCCAACGCTGTCAGCAGCAATTCGATGATATTTCGGCCGAAATAAAGCGAGAAATGGAACGCTTTGAGCTAAGTAGAGTGAAAGACTTCAAGGCTAACATTATAAAATACATCGAAGTTCAAATGGCTCATCAGCAACAGGTAAATTTATAGATATAAATCTATATATTTATATATTAATACTAAAGGTAATGCTATTTTATTGTACACAGATAATCAGCTACTGGGAAGCATTCGCTCCATTTGCCAGAGAAATCGTTTAACTTTTAATTCAAATCATGCGATGCATTTCAGAAAGGTTGCACTAAACAGCAATGCGGCATTTAGCTGAATATATGTAATTAATGAATTATTTAAGCGTGTGCGCGGGACCAAAATTGTGGAGATCGAGAAAGGGTTGGAGTTAAAAGTTGCCGCTGCTGCTGCTGTTGCCGTTGGGTATATCCTAACTCTTTAAATTCCTCGTGCAGATAAAGTTGAACTTTTACTACCGATGCATTCAAACACACACACGTATAAGTATATTATTTTTATTCTCACACAGTAATTATTATTATTATTGCAACTATTGCTTTTATTTTTGTAAATGTATACAAATTTAAAAAATGTTTATTATAGACGTTTGGCGTAGTCTACATGTCGCAAAGCGCGAAAATATTCTCAATTTATATTCGGTATTATATAAAACAAATTAACAAAAATTAACTTCAATGAAGGCAGTTATTAAATGAATGCATGAAGCAAATACAAAAATGTAATTAAGTGATTGAGTTGGGAAACGAATAGTCCCATCATTGTTGTTGGTTATTATATATATGTATATGTATATTCTGGAATCCTTTTGTAACATGACAACGCTACATAAAATTTAAATGAATAAATTTGTAAATATGTATGTATGTATCCAAATATTTGTGCCAGCTAAGTTTGCTTTTTAACTGTCAGTGCTAAATTAGATAGTCAATATCGATAACGATAAGTTCATATGCAATCGATACATTGCGAATGGCAAATAAACGCTGTTGATAGCGAATGGTGAAATCGCAGTATTAATATTGTGTAGTCATTGTGTCGAGCCCGTTCTGGAATTTTCACTTAATTTTAGGTTTTTAATAAAAAGCAGTCACAAACCAGCTACAGCATTTACTCTATTACCAACAACCAAACAACGAACGTAGTACGTAATTATGGAGTTTCCACATTTGGGTCAACACTGCAACGAACCCACATGCAACAGATTAGGTATGTATGACGTATTGGGAATTAGCAGCCTTTTAATTAAACTAATGTAAACACAATTGTTTTTATGGTAGACTTCCTGCCTGTTAAGTGTGACTCATGCGACAAGGTGTTTTGTGCCACCCACTATAACTACGAACGTCACAAGTGCCCAGGGGCCCACAAAAAGAATTTCCAAGTTCCCATCTGTCCGCTGTGCGGAGAGCCTGTGCCCACGGCTCCGGGCGTGGAGCCTGACATAACGGTCAGCCAGCACATAGATAAGCAATGCAAATCGGATAGCAAAAAAATTTACACGAATCGGTGCCATGCGAAAGGCTGCAAACGCAAGGAGCTAATACCAGTTCAGTGCTCGCAATGCAAATTAAACTTTTGCCTACGTCATCGCCACACAAGCGACCATGACTGCAAGCCAACCTCTACTACCTCAGCTTTGGACTCTGCTTCAGCGAGCACATCACAAGGCGTTTTCAAAATATTCTCCGATACGCGCGCAAAGGCAGCGCAGGCAGCTGAAAGGCGACTCCAAAGCAAAGCCCAAGCAAATACCAAAGCCAGGCCAGTGCCTGCAGCCACTGCGTCTGTTGCACAGCGCACCCAAGTACAAAATATTCAAGGAAATATGGTAAGTCCGTACGAATATAACTCGAACAGATCTCGATATTAATATTTAACCTAAATCAATGATTTGCTAGACTGAGGACGAGGCCCTGGCACATGCTCTGGCTTTATCAATTATGGAACAAGATGACGCATCTGGAGCCAACCGGAACGGAGCAGCAACGTCCTCAGTCTCTACACAACGCGCTACGACTGTGGGTGGACGCGACCCACAGCAAGCAAATGAAAAGGATAAATGCCTCCTATCTTAGTCTCAAAATTCGCAACGGAAACATATCCATCACTTGACCAGCAGCCAATATGCGCTGCCCTTTGTTAGATGTCTAGATAAACTAATTCACATTGTTTGTAATTAATATTTAATGTTGGTAATTTACGTTGACTTCGTCACATTCTCTGCATGCTTAAGGCTGCTCTTAGCAAAAATAATTCAAAATCGAGCCGGCTTCAAATGTCGATTAACTTGGTTGTAGAAACCGGCTCGATTGATTAGCTCTAGTTGGGAAGAATAAAGTGTAATATACATGTTGAAATGCCTTAGTTTTATAAATACATACATAGGTAAGGGTAAGGTTAGGGTTACATAGAGACTATATATATTGCATACTAATCGGTGCTAGTCATCGTGACTTGCTCCTCATTAACGACTTGTTCTACAGAAACATTCGCTGGTTGTTCTGGAACTATGTTCTGCTTAGCATCTGTCTCCGCTGGCTCAACCTCCGGCTCCTCTATAACTACAGCTTGTGATTGCTCCGCCTTGTTGGATATCGTGCTCAGCTTACGAGCAGTAGCGGCTCCGTCCACAGATGATGATGTGCTTATCTTTCGTGCTGCCGCTGCAAAGCTTGCCACGCCTTCGGCGGCTAAAATGCTGGCACTTGACAGTAAAATGGAAACCTGTTCGGCAGAGGGACAGCTTGTGATAATCATGTCATCAGCCGAATAACCATTTGTGGTCAGCAATTGCTCCAGTTTCACAAACGCTTGAATGATGTTGTTCTGCAAGGGAAGATTTGGGTATTGTTAATTTATTCCTGTTCTAATCCTCATACGACTTACTCGTATAGGTCTAAAAATTATAAACTCTGTATCACGATTGCTCAGATATAGCTGCATCGCACGCTGCAGCACCGCCAACTTGGACTTGATCAGACGCTGTGCCTCCTGGATAATGCTACTGATTTGCTGTGGACTCGCCCAGCTACTTTGTCGCAGCACATAATTGATTTTGCCCGCTGTGGCCTCCGGAGTTGTGGAATTCGTTGCCAGCAGTGCCTGGGCCTTGTCCAAGAATGTGATGAGCGGACCCACAAGCATATGTACCGCATCTTTGATATACAGCTCACAAACCGTCTTTAGTTGTCGGTCCACTTCTTTGCGCGAGTCTAGCAAATGCTCCTTGATCTGTGGCGTGCCCTCGAGCAAAAATTCAAGCAGCGCGTTGTTGCTGCCCATGGAGAAGAGCTGCTTACGCTTTTGCAGCAATCCGAAGGCTGCCGTCTTCACTTTGCTAAAGTCCAACGAGGTTTCCTTAATGGTAAAATCCACACGGAACGGGGCGATTTGTTCGCGCAATATAAGCAAGTGTTTAATTTCAAAGAGCTCGCCGTCAATCGGTGTTTTGGCTGCTGAGATTTTAGCCGCTGCCTGCGACACGCTCTGTATGCAAAGTTTGAGTGCTTCTTGAGATAAACCCTGGAAGATCGGACGATCCACGCAGCGATACAAACGCGAGAGGCAGACTAATGTGCGTCTCACCGTTGGATACCACATGCCATGCAAATCAGCGGGCGAGTCTAGAAATTATATCAAAGTCAATCTCTGATTTTAACGAGATATTGAGAGCTTACTCATTTGCTTGACTTTGTAGGCGGTGTCCACGCTCTCCGCTTCACTAGACATCATGGAGGCACGCGAATCCGAGCGACGCAGCTGAACTGGCTCTTGCAACGACAAGGCAATGCTCTGTTGATAAAGTAATAAATATATAAAGATCGAACAGGTTAAAGCTTCGGAAGACGTACCTCCATCATTTCCAGCTTTTCTGGATAGGCCAAATCACCCGTTGATGGATTATAGTTTTGTATATCGGACTGCAAATACAAATGTGCACGGAATACCAAACGCTCCTGCACATCCTGCAGCAGCTGATGAGCTATGGTAGCAAAGGCTTCCAGTCCACTGGCTGTATGTGTATATAGAACAATGAAAAATTAAAGAAAAATTCAGTCATCACTTACGATTCTGTTGCACATGCTCCTCAAGCATTTCAATACGCAAGATGGAGCAGATTTCTGCAAGTGTTTCCAAGTGATTGATGTGGATAATAAAAGGACGCAAGGTATCATAGAGAATGGTGCACAAACCCTCCAAATAAACGCTGCAGACAAGAAAATGCATATTCAAGTGAGTGAATTGAATTATTATTGCTAGTTGAACTCACGTTAGATGCGTTGCGCCCGTGCCAAAGAACTGATAATACAAACGCTGCTCATCCTGGCAGACGTGAACGAGAAATGCACATGCGCTGCGCGTTAGCGAACAATGATCGCCCTTGTGTGCGCTCTTTACATTTTGTATAGATTGGTTGACAGCTGGTGACATCACACTCGCACGCTGTGCCAAATAATGCTGCTGCAAATCTGTCATTAGCTGGTTATACTCGCTGTTGTTGCTGTTCTCCAACCGTGACTCGATAAGCTGTGCTACACGCTTCACTTTAGCGGCAGCTGTTTGATATTTGCCATAGTAAAGGGCGAACGCAGCATCGGGTGCTTGTAGCGAGGCATCGTTGCTGTTATTGCGTGGATGTAAAGTCGCCTCCGTCGCTTGATTAATGACATTTACAACATAGTTACGCACCAGAGCCGTAGCCTTGCCCAGGCATTGCTTATACTTTACATTGAAGGCAGTTGCATCCTTGAAATTAGGCTGCAACAAATCACAATTATTGGTTGGTCAAATAAACTAGGAGAGGAGTCTACTTACATGCTCTGCTAGATAATTCAGGCATTCATCAATTTTGTTGAGGCATTCTCGGAAAGCTTCGCTCGCCACGGACAAAGTGGGACTTTGCAGGCGCTGATTGAGCAGCTCCACTTGGCTGAAGAAATGCAAACGTCGCTGAATTTCATTGCTGAGTTCTTGGAGCTTCTGCTGTTCGTCAATCAACTGCTCGCTGGCCATGTTCAGCGCGCTGGTTTTTTGCGAGACAAATTCGTACTCAGAGCTCAACGCACTCAGTCTATCCATGGCCACAGAGATTTGCTCGAGCATGTGAGCACATTCCGCCTTGCGTTGCTGCAGCTGCTGCAAATACTTGTGATAGTTTGCATCGCCACGTAGCTCGATCTCCGCGTTGACGTTCACAAACCAGAGCAGAAAATCACTCATATTCTGCAGCCCATCTGGGGGTAGCTGCTTTTCCACTTCGGTCTTATCCTCCACTGGGGTGTACACTTCGGTGCGCGTGTACCCCGATGTCACCTGTCAGCGAATAAGTAAAAAAGTCAATACCCATACATTTGTTTTGGCCTGCGTGTCTAATGGGTTTGCAGCTTACCATCGTTTCGTCGTCGTTCCACAAATTGCTGAGCACCTCCAAATGTTCCTCCTGCTGTGCGCTTAGCGCTGCCAGTGGATCGTTCTGGGACTCCCATTTCATCAAACGATTACGAATTTTACGCAAATTTTCATTTTCGCTTTGCGCGCTGGCGACGTCATCCATTTTCCTCTTGTAATCAACGCCGAAGTAAATAAACAGCTGTTTGTTCGGCTTAGTTATGAATCAGCTGTGCGTGTGCATACACTGCCGATAGCATAATAGAATGGTGTGTAAACACTGCACGCTTATCGAAAAAGCATCGAGTTTGTTGATCCGGCTGCAATTTTGTAGGCGTTGTTCATTCATTATTATTATTATTTATTTTGTACGTGATGGCCCCGCAGCCGGTGGTAACGGGACTATCACCTAAGGAAGGTCCGCCCGGTACCCGCGTCATCATTCGTGGCGAATTTCTGGGGTGTCGTGCGCAGGATCTCATTGGTAAATAAAACATTGGTCATCGGCGTTTGTTTCTTTTTCTCATACTATTTCAACGCATATTCAGGTCTTAAAATCTGTGGATCCGACTGTCTGCTGTCAGCAGAGTGGAAATCACCGAATAAAATAATTGCACGCACTGGCCCAGCCAAGGGTAAGGGTGATATTATAGTCACTACCATCAGCGGAGGCGTGGGGACATCTACGGTTCAATTTCGAGCGTACCATGAGACAATTGGACCCCTTAAAGAGTCGGCTGTGTGGATAGAGGAATCGCCGTCGCAAAACTTTGCCTGGGGTCGACGCACTCTTACTCAATCGGGTCTGACCCAGGAAGATCCTTTGGGGCTATCCATTGAGGGGAATGAACAAAAAATTCCAGAAGACCTACGCGATTTGTTTCCCGATGCTTGTGGCGATTTGTCTCAGGAAAATTTCTCACCCGCTTGGTTTTTGCTCGAGAATCATCTGGCCACTTCATTTGAGGACTTAAAGGCGGGTCTGTCATACCTAAAGCGTAAGGTCGAGAGCCAGAAAGAGGGGCAACTCTCTTTTTTGAAATCAAACGCGGGCTCGGTGATCGATCAGCTGGACACGCTAATGAACATACGCGATAAATTCCAAGAGGATGTCAAACTGTATGGCAAAGAACCTTTTAAAGTACTCGAGCAGTCCATTGAGAGTGAGTAGTTAATGCATATAAAAATCATCTATATAGCTACTTCTACTTATCGTTTGCAGACTCTATCAGTGAATCGCAAAAGATTTTCACTGATGTGCTGGTGCGAAAGGAGAAGGCAGACTCCACACGGTCGGTACTCTTCGCTCTGTCACGTCACAAGTTTCTGTTCTGCTTGCCCAACAGCGTGGATCGGCGAGCCAAGGCTGGGGAATATGACATTGTGGTCAATGACTATTCGCGTGCCAAGAATTTGTTTGGGAAAACGGAACTGGCCATCTTCCGTCAAGTGCTCGAGGAGGTGGATCAGCGCATATTATTGATCCGTAGACAACTGCACGAGAAGGTGGTAAAGATGCCCCAGAGCGTAGAGCAACAAAAGAAGCTAATCAAAGCGCTTACTAGCCTGGAGCTGCAGCAGAGCGGCACAGCGATTGGCGACCGGTTGCGTAATACGGATCCCGCATGGGATGCCATCGAAGCACGCGCCAAGTACTTGGAATCCACATTCCGTCAGACCTTTGACCAGTATGCTACTAAAGATGCAGCGACACAGGAGAAGGCCAAGAGCCGCGATCCCAATCAGCCGCCAAATCGTGTAAACTTTTGCGAGGAGCTCTGCGACATAGCCGCCTCCCAGCTACCCGATCTGTGGCGCCTGGGTCAGCTGTATTTCACGGGCGAATTACGTGGACCGCATGATCCCAAGCCGGGTGACTTTAAGCGCATGGTCTTAACTGCCATCGAGAAGTTTTGTGTCTATCTTCGCTTGACCATTCTCATTGCTGCAGATCAGCGTGCTCTGCGGCAGTCGAGCGGCCTATCCTGGCCGATTGGTTCCTCGTCGGCTACGCATCATTTCTTGCCGTGGATTCCGCAATGTTTGCGTTACACGCGCATTGCTTATGCCACGCTGATCGGTCTGGATCTGCCCTCGGATGCACTGGATATCATACAGAAGCTCATTGATGAAGTGCGTCTGTTTTGCTTCTCCATCATATTCAAACGAGCCACCGATCGTTGCAAGAAGTTAGGCGCACAGGAGACATGGGAAACGACCGTAGAGGATTATCCGGGTGCGACTCAACTGCCCGCTGCACTGGAAGCACTGCTAGTGGAAACTCTGGAAGAGGTGCAGACCGTATGCATGCAGCCAGAAACGCGTGAGGGTAATCTGCTCGAGCCCCATTCGGATGGACAGCGCGAAGTGACCCAACGCCTGCAAGAGCTGCTGTCCACTTTCAGCGGCGTTATTGCCGAGCTGGCTTATCCCTCGCATGACGACGAGACGCCCACGCATAATGTATCGCAGCTGCTGGGCTTTCCCAATGCCCAGCAACCGGAATCGGTGTCGGGTGGTGGCGGTGGTAGTGGTGGAGGCGCTGCTCTCAACTGGGAGCAACGCATGCTCTGCTGCTTGGCCAACTACGCGTATTGCAACAAGAGTTTCTTTGCGCATATTGGCGAAATCTTTGTGCGCCATGGCTATCCACTGCCCACGCTGGCCATTGAGACGGCTCGCTACAATGCCAATCAATTGTTTACCAATCTGCTGGAGGAGTATGTGGAGCATAAGGGTGATCCATTGGTGGGCACCATCGAACCGTCCATGTATCTCGGTCGCTTTCAATGGGATCACGAGATGGAAATTGGCCTGGGCCAATTGCGTCCGTATGCGCACGAGTGCTTGGACAATCTAGTGGGTGTCTACTCCGAGATCTACAGCATATCGCCCGCGTTGCTGCGTCCTATACTGGAGTCCATTGTGCAGACTATATCGGAGGAGCTGGCTCGCCTGATGAGCTGTGTCCAGCATTTCAGCTACACGGGCGCTATTCAAGCAAATGTAGACATACGACTGCTGCGCGATGGCCTCGAGAACTATGCTAATGAGACCGCCAAGTGAGTTGAATTCTATTCATCTGCTATTCGAATAACTCCATCTATTATTTTATCGATAGAAATTACTTTATGGAGGCCTTGGAGGCCATTAGTCCGCCCCTCAATGGCGAGCAGAAGCGCAAAGCGGATGAAATTCTGGAACGTGTCAAACGGAATATGCGCCTGCAGTTGCTTTGCTTTGCTGTCAAGGAGCCCTGAGCTCTATTCCTCTCCACAATTTAGTTATATATATCAAATATTTATAATTTGCGATATTCTGAACAATTACTTTAGCGAATAGTTTCTATTATAATTTTATATAATTGATTCGAGATTCGAGCTGGAGTAATTGTATTTGAATGTATTTAATTAGCAAAGTAATGCTTACATTGCAGAGTAAAACTCTTAAGATTTACATATATATAAAAAGGAAGCTTTACAAAAAAAAAACAATTAGTTAAAAGGCAAATTATCTAGCTTGTAGTCGTAGATGAAATCCAAGCCATCTTTTTTGTATTTCTCCAAGGCCACCTTGAGTACCTCCTCCACATCGATGGCATTGAATTTCTCTTGGACACGTTGTTTAATGGGATTCTCGATGGCATCCATGATCTGATAGCGCAACAGATTGGGCAGCACATTGACGACAAACTCCATGACATAATCCAGGGTGCCGGCTCCATCGCAGCGCACCTGAATGTTGCCCATGTCGAATTGAAGATCGTTGATCTGTGGTCGCTTGCGTGTGTCCAATGGCTGGCTGATCTCGACCGTAGCGCGGATATGCTGCACCGTGAACTGAACATGACCCACTCGAGTCATCAGGCCGAATCCAACCTCCCATTGTCCAGCTCCGGTGATCTGTTGTGTGCCTAACTGCATGCGCATAGACATGGTGTTGTTGTGCATGGCGGCAGTCACATTGCCCACCCGATAGAAACTCGAACAGCCCGTGATCCAGGTGTTGGTGAGTTGCACACTGAAGACGCCCATGGTGCGATTCTTGTCTTCCAAGCGATACGGATCGTAGCCCTTCTCTCTAACCATTTTGCGTAGACCGGCAATGGCGCTGTCCAGCGGGGTTATCGAATTGGGCATGCGGCGGTCTCCCATGAATTTCTCAATCCTTGTATTGATCTCACTGCGCATCTGCTTGTCCGCCTCCTGCAGCATAAACGGTTTCATGGCATCGAATACCAGATTGGGAGCCGAATTGATGATGCTCTGGAAGACGCTGCCCAAGAAACCAAGATTCTGGAAATCCATAGCCATCTCACCGAAGGTAATGTCCATGTCAATGTGCTCCGTGGTCAGATGACCATCGCGCTCCACCCCGAGTGTCACCGAGCAACGGACATAGACCTTCTTCAGGATGACGGTGAACGGTCCGTTGGCCTTAGAGAAGAAGGAGCTGAGTACATAGTTGCCCTTGACCAGCATCTGGTCCAGCTGTATGCCAGCCTCTGCCTGCAATAAACCAGATGGAAAGGATTACTATGAGATTGAGCTTTTTCCTTTGTCACTTGCCTTCATCTTCTTGAAGTCCACATCGACGGTAGATATGCGAAATTTGGACAGCCCATAGGCCTTCACTTTCATCATGTTCAGATTGGCCATGCCCAGACTCTTGGCCATATCGGGCACATCCATTGGATCCGGTATGGGTGCACCTGGCACTCCAACTGGATCCTCTTGCTTGTAATGCTCCAGCAACCCCTCGATTTGTGCGGCCACGCGATTTTGGGCTGCCTCAATATTATGCGCCTCATCGTTCTCATCATTGGCCTCTGCTGCGGGTGACAAGGTTCAACTGAACTTTATAGATAACTATCAACTTATATATATATATTTATTTGCACATCGCCTCACCGTTTTCATCCTGCGCACGCACGCTGCCCAGGATTAGGTACGCCACGAGAAAAACTATCAGCACTTTCATCTTTGTGCGATTTCGAATATATTAATCTTTGCTTATCAGTTGAGGAACTAAAACAACAACAACAACAAGAACACACGCACTTGATGACGGATGCGCACTTGCTGCTGCCTCCACACGGATTCGAAGTCGAACTGACGACTGTCCGCTGCGTTAATCAAGAGATAATGATGAGCACAGCAGCAGCCAGCAGCAGCCAGCCGCAGCATCAGCATCCGTCGCGCTTATCAAAGGGCACGGCTAATGTTGAGCTAAACCGAATTTGAGTCGAGCTCGATGCTGTTTATTCTGCTCCCCCTTTTAAATCTGGGAATTGAGTGAGCGCGTGGCTGAGCCATTAAATTTGAGCAGCATCGCATCGAGAACTTTATATAAATTCCCTGACATTCCATTTGCATCTACTGCTAACCAGCTTTGG
>NW_022045968.1:109763-126811 GCF_001654015.2 Drosophila navojoa
AATGTTTCGTGCTCAAAAAAATTTGCTTAGAGATATGAAAAAAAAAGATCGCCTTAAACTAATGAAAAACTTTGCACTTAAAACTATGAAAAAAAAATTGACTTAAGCATATTACAAAAAATTGTCTTATAGCTATACAAAAAAATTTTCTTAAATCTATGAAAAAAATTTCCTTATAAACTATGAAAAAAATTGTTTTGTAGTTTTTCCTTTTTGGTTTACAGCGGCCGCATACAAAGCATTTAATGATAAATAATTATTATAATACATATTATAATAATTATTCTTGGTTTTAGACTTTAACTACATTTCGTTGAACGAGTAGTTAATTCAAATTGCTTTGCTTTCCGTTTCCTTCAGTTGGTGCAGACGTTCGAGTCCTGCACTGCGGCGCCCGACTTAAGCGTAAAAAGATTATCAAGCTATTTTGCTTGTTATGTACGTAAACATACATTATATATCACTTAGGGATAGATAAGGATCAAATAAAATACATACGGAATTACATTGGATAAAATATAAATAATTTCAGTTGTTCTCGCAACGCCTTCAAGTGTGATGATCCTAACTGATCTGTGTAGATGAGTAAATGTGGATTTCTTGGGCTGCTGGTTAAACCAGCTAATCAAATTCAATATAACAAAAATAAACTGTGTAAGCTACGATTGTGATTCTAAAAGAAGAGCTGAAATAAAATGAATAAGATGAGATGAGGGGATGAGCGCTTAAGTCGATCGCAACCGACAAGACAAATGGTCTGTCCTGTACCTGAATCGGAGTTAGGATATCATAAATATATATACAAATGGTGGTATATATGCGTTCACAGGTACAGGACACACATACATGAAGGGACACGCACAGTTCTACCTACGCACAAATATTTACAACATACACAACTAAACGAACATAATGGCAACTATAAAACGAGGACCATGTACAAATCGCTAGACCGGTTAGCCCGTCTACTACACTCATTGCTTACAAATCCGAGAAGATACGCTCCAAAATGGCCTCATCCTTGTCACCGTCCATGCTGCCGTCGCCAGCAGCAGCATTACCAGCGCTGACAAGCATATCAGCCGACTTTCTTAGCACACTACGTTCCATGTCTAGCCTATTGCGGAAGCTCTTGAATCTCTTCGCCGGGCGCTCCATTGTGGGTGATGGTGGTGGATGTGGCTCCGTTGTGGCTGTCGTTGGCTCCACCGTCGGCGATGGCATAATGTAAGCGAATTCAGGTATTGATGAATTCCCATCATTGCTGCGCAACGGTACGCGCTGAAAACCAAGCGTGGCCGGATCGACGGGCTCGCTGCCATTGAATATGTTGAAGCCTGCCGTGAAAGATCAAGATAAATTATTCACTGAATATTGTCAAAGACCAAGGGAAACTATACTCGGACCGCTAACATACCCTGGTATTGACCATTCTCGTTTTGCATGAGGACCAGCGGATGCTGCGATTGCTGCAGATTGTCAAGGGGCACCAACGTGAAGCCCGATTGCATGTCAGTTGATGCTGAAGTGGGCTCCTCAGCGGGCTCCTCGGCTGGTGCCACCTCTGTTTCTATATCCATGTTAAAGTCCTCGTCATCACTCGTATCAGTTGCATCCTGATGTGGATTTTTGCAGCCAATGCATTTGCAATCCACACACGATTTGCCCGCCACATAGCAAGTGCAGCGCGAATTGCGACAGGTCGCTTTACCAGGTGCCGAGGTGGTGCCACAGCGACAGATGTGTGACATGCGCGCGTCCTTGGGCTTAGGCTTATGGACTGTCGCCTTCGGCGTGGATGTGTTTGGCATGGTCAGCATTTTAGCGGTAGCCACGGGAGCTTTTGCTTCGACTGACGCAGCCACAGGAAGGGCAGCTTTGGTCACGGTTGCAATAGGAGCTGCTGCAGCAGACTTGGAAGTACCCTTGGCAACAGGCTTGGTAACAGGCTTGGCAACAGGTTTGGCAGGAGGCTTCGGAACAGGCTTGACAGCAGCCTTGGCAGCAGTCTTTGAAGCAGACTTCGGAGCAGTCGTCGAAGCAGACTTCGGGGCAGCCTTGGCAACAGTCGTCGGAACAGGCTTGGGTGCTGCTGGAACTATAACTTTTGAAGCTGGAGCAGAGATTGGAGCCGAAACTGCTGCGATTGGAGCTGGAATAGCAGCTATCGGAGCAGGAACTGCAGCTACGGAAGCTGGAGCTGTAGCTATTGGAGCTGGAACTATAGCCATGGAAGGTGGAACTGCAGATATTGGTACTGGAACTGCAGCTAGTGACGCTGGAACTGTAGCTAGAGACGCTGGAACTGCAGATATTGGAGCTGGAACGGCTGCTATTGGAGCTGCAGCCACTGGAGCAGGAGCTGTAGCTATTGGAGCAGCTGCTACTGTCCTTATGGGTGATCCTGTTGCTGTTGGTGGCTTCACCTGAACCGACGAGATTATCGTGGGTTTCTTATTACGCAAATTTGTGAGCGTGCTTGTTGGTGCAACGGCTTTAGTGCTTGGTAAAAGTTCCTCATCCTCCATATGGTCGAGCAACAGTTGTGCACGACGACGTTTTATGGAGCCACTGGTATCCACTGGCTTAAAAGCTGTCGCCTTGGAGGTGCTGGCGACAATTGGCTCGTCAGCCTCAACTGTTTCCATAGGCTCAACTGCTGCGACTTCTCCGAGCTGCTCCTCTTGTGACACTTGCTCCTGCTGAGATAGCTGATCCTGCTCTGATAGCTGCTCCTGATGTGATAGCTGCACTACCTGACCAATAGGGGCCATATGCACCTCGCCATTCGGCATTACATAGGTTGTATAGTTGGACGTGCTGTTGACATAATCTGCAGGTATTGTAAAAGCTCCCGATAGATCTACTTGATCCGACCACGGTGATTCGATGTAACCCGCTGGCAACATGGGCTCATCCGCTGGAATTAGCACTTGCTGCGGTTGGGGTGCGATGTGAGTGTGTGTCAACATTCGTGCTCCGGATGTCATCATGGGCAATGGATGAGCATACTGTGCTTGCTCCCCAGTTGCAGCTGCTTCCAGCTCAATGTCTGTAATAGATAACTGATTCGGCATATGTTGCTCGTACGGCAGCTCAGGAGTGGTGGCCGCTGTCGTAGGAGGCGTCTCCGCTGGCAACGATGATGGAGCATTTGCGAGAAACGGCAAATCCGGCTGGAGCAAAAATGTTTCAGACATACTCTCATAGTTGGCGCCTTCCTCGATGAACCACTGTGTCGATCTATTCGGGAGTCGAATCCGTGGCTTCCGCTCGATGTTGATTGAAGTCTTAATGTCCGGTCGCAGATGAAAGAACTCCGAGTACAGGGCAGACTGCCGTAGGTGCACACAGAGCGTTTTATAGCACAGCAACTGCAGAGCCATTGTTTTGTTCTCCTCGTATGTACGGAAATCTGAACAGTCCTTGCACTGCGGACAACTGGGCCATAGATTTTTGCGTCCACGCAAGCACAGCCGGCAAACATGGTGGCCACAACGGCGTCCCTTCGGCTTGTAGGGATCATTTAGCAGCTTGCAGCAGACGGCGCACGACAGCAGCTGACGCAGTTCACCAATACCTGTATTGATCTCATGTATGCGACGGGTCGACAAGTTCGACGCGGATTTCAATGAGAGTAGCGTAATTTGTATATAAAGTCTTTGCGCCTCCATTGTGTAAATGGATGGGCAATGGAAAAGTGTAGATAAACGTTTAGTGACAGTTTTCGTTAATCGGATACTGCGCTGGACGAGCTGCTGCGATTGCCGCCTGCCTTGCCGTAGCTGCACCGCGATTGCGTTAAAACATGTTCTTTAATTTCATTAGCTGTACATTTTCACCGGCTTTCATCGAATTTGTTGGCTGGCGTTCCTCTAGCAATAGATGTTGTTGTTGTTGCTGTTGTTTTCACTTATGCGGCTAAATACTTAGAAATACTATTCACGTGCAAAAAAAAATCACAAAAAAAAAACAAAAAAAAAAAGATGGTTATGTATTCTAAATGTTATTCAAGTCATTTTTAATTTTCACTTTGTTTTTATGAATTGAGGAGTAAAATTACCAAAGATAAATGGAACGCCGTGCCTGCGTTTTATATTCTTAGCAGTGCAATGTGACCGTTTCATGGCGGCCGTCCCACTCATCGCTGTGAATAACAACCGAGCTGCCATCTTGTTGAAAAATACTGATATGCTGGCACCCAAAGTAAGTATTTTTACTTCAGGGATGCATCAAAATTGAATGAAAATTAAAAAAACTACACAACGCGCAATTCAGTTAATATGTATATTTAATAGTTCCAGCAAGAAATATGGAAACAAGATTAGTCAGAAGTATTATAAATACTGAAATTTAAAAAGGGTTGATTATACTTATATATATTGTAGTTTAGAGTCGGAATTTTTTGTTGTATTTTTTAGCAATTTGCAGAAAATAAATTATTTTTTGGCTCAAAAATCCAAACAGATTTTTCCATTCTAGCAGCAGTTGCACAAAAACAAATTTGAAAGTGCTTTTAAAATTTTAGCACTTAATTATTAAGCAGATAAATGTTCATGAACAAAGAAGTTATATAAACATTTAAAATAGAAAAGAAGTTTAGTTAAATAAGCCTGCTTAAATAAATAAAAAATCACTTAAATATCGTTTATAACTTAAGCTGTTATGGATAATATATAAGCAAAGAAATGTTTTACATACATAAGTAATCTCTAATCTCTTATGACTTGACAATAATTTGTTATACATTTTTCGTTTCTTATTTGATTAACAGTTAAAATGAGTTAAATATATATACATACTACGTATTATTCGCATACAATTATCATTGAACTTATGTCAAGCATATACATACATAGACAACATACATACATCTGTATATATTCATTCTTAGAAAATATTGTAACTTTAGAGTAAAATAAGTCGTATTATAACTTAATAGTATGTATATGCACATGTGTGTATGTATATACGAAATGCGGAAACTAAACACTAGGCAATATGGGTTGAGTGAATTCTAAACAACTATATCAATCTATACTATACATTATATTTATATATGTATCTCATGCCACTAGGTAGCATAGTTTAATTTAATATCTTCTACATATGCTATGCTTGGTTTTAATATCTCCGCTCTTCTTTCTCGTTTACCACATTCAACGGCTGGTAGCTGGGATTGGAGAAGGCGTCTGTGCTGCCTCCTGCTGATTTGTTCGGCAGATTCTTGCGCGGCGGCTTTACATTAACGTAGTTGTCGCCGCTGCTGCCATTCAGCGCAGTCTCGATGTGATGTCGCGGCGAGGGCGTGGGCGTGGCATTCACATACTGTTGGGGAAATCTTCGCGATTGCTCCGGACTGTTCCGTTCCTCGCCATCCGATGTGGAGACGCGATGCAGCATGGGTATCTCCTCGGGTGCCCGATCAGCTGCATCCACTGTTGTCGGCAATCCGTTCTTGCGCCGCACCGGCTTATTTATACTACTGTCCATATTGTTCGCCAGCGTTGGCGAATGCTGTTGGCCCACTGTGCGATTAGTATCTGGGAACGTGAAAGAGGTTTCGTTTGTGTCTATGGCTGGCAAATCGGCTAAGTCGGCATCGCCTTTGGGGCGCGTGGGTGAAAAGATGGCGGTGCTGTTCTCTGTATTCATTTGTAGATAATCATCGGATGATTCTTCAATTCCTGTTAGTGTGAACATGTGTGTGAACGTGTGGGTGGGTGGGTTGTTGGTTGGTTGTGTGAGTGTGCGGTTTAGTTAGTTACATCCACATCCAAGCGAGCATTTAGCAAGTACTTACTTATCTTTGGCACTATGTGTCCATTGACATAGCGTGGCGCCGCTGGAGCAAAGTCGTCCGGCGCGCCCATCAGTGACAAATAGTCGGTGGGCCGGTTTTTCATATATTCTGTATTTGAGCGCATATAGGGATCATTAAGGTCAAGATAATGCTGCAATTATCCAAATAAGATTCTCTTAGTAAATCAAATAGCATTTCTTGTAGACATCCCACTTACATTGGCCACATCCTCGCCTAGCATGTCGGCAAAACGTCTTTCCAATACATTGAACAAAGGTCGACTTTCGGGACTAAGCAAATTGCAAAAGGTTTCAATTAAAGCAGATCATTATAAAATTTACTTTTTCATTTAATTTACCTCTTTCTCCAACACTCGAGCATTATTTCGTAGATCTCCTGATTGGCATAGGGCGGCTTCTCCATGCGATAGCCATCGTTTAGCTTGTTGAACAGCTCCTGATTGGGATCGATGCCTGGATAGGGCACCTTCGATAGCGAAAATAGCTCCCAGAGCACAATGCCAAAGGACCAGACATCGCTGTAGGTGCTAAAGACATGATCGCTGAGCGATTCCAACGCCAACCATTTGATGGGCAATTTACCGCTCTCTGTAATTTACAATCGAATGGGTTATAGTTCAAAATTTAAAGTTAAGTAATTTGATTGATCTAACCTTGTTTCTTATAGTTATCTCCTCTGTACATGGAACGTGCCAGACCAAAGTCACAAATCTTGACCACATTATCTTCACAGAGCAGAATATTACGTGCTGCAAGATCGCCATGGAGCACCTTCTTCGAGGAGAGGTAATCCATGCCGCGAGCCACCTGGAAGGCCCAACTAATCAGGTCGGTGGTGGTCACAGACATCGCTTCGGTGGAGTCTGTTTTATAGTTTGAACGCCAGGCGGGTTGAATTGAATTATTGGACATGACGTGATCATCTTAAAAAAAAAAAAAAAACAGACAAGATATTTTTATATAGAGTTATGGAATAAAGGTAATAGTAGTAAGCTTACCCTCTGGAACTGTGGTCATCACAGTTGCCTCTGTGGCACAGGTGTCCATTTGACGATCGTAGGTGGAGCCACCTGTTACAGTGCGGCCGGCACGTGTGCCCGAGCGTGGATCGTTGTCGGAGTTTCTGCGATTATGGTGCGTATAGTTGTTGTTTACGGAGTTCATGTGATTGATATATGGATGGTTCGGGAAACCGACGTTAGCATATTTCAAGCCACCACTAACACCACCACCAACACCACCATCACTGGTTAATATACATAGTGGGTGCACAACACAGACACATTTAGCAGGTTCAGAGCAGAGTGCAGAGAGGAATAGTAGACCATAAACCACAGGCACAAGCGCGCGCGCGTGCGTATGTGTGGGTGTATATATATAGATGTATATATACATTTGTATAGATGTGTGTGTGTATATTTTAAGGAAATTTGATTGTTGTAATTAGTTAGTGAATTGGGTTTCGTAATAGTTAAGAGCATTTGTTAGCACGCGTTGCAGCAGAACGAGAACAATGTTAGTTAACAGGAAAATTAGAACAATGTTAGTTGACATTAGCGATTGCCTGAATGTTAAATGTTAACATGCACTTTTAATTTGTCACTTACCGGTGCAGATCGAAGTTGTCTGAGATTCGTTGCGTCATGATGGTAGGATCGATGCGATCGTTAATAGGATTAATCTGATTGATAAAGCACTTGCGATTGCGCAGCAAAAAGTTTTGTACATTTCCAAAGCGACAATACTCCACGATGACCATCAGTTCACCTGCCAAGGTGATAAACAGTTAATTATTGAATATTATGTATAAATACATATATTAAGCTTCTAGGCCTAGAAATTCTATGACTTACGCTTTGCTATGTTTTTGGTAACAGCGCCCAAGAGATTCACAACATTCAAATGCTGTCCCAGATAGACCATAATCTTTAGCTCAGAGACCAGGGCGCGCACCACTTCCGCATCTGCCGTGCGTTTCACCATTTTGACGGCCACCGTGGTGACTGGTTCATCATTTCGTATGCCCTCCGCCTCGCCCTTCAGCACGACGCCAAAGGCGCCAGCTCCCAGCTGCTTGCCCAGCTTTAATTTTTCACGCGCAAACTCAAATTTAGAGTCATAGGGCAGCAGTTCCGCTTGCTCATCCAGCGACAGAGCCGGGTTGATCTGCTCCACATCGCCCTCAACAAAGTTGGCTAGTCCAGCGGCCTTCAAGGCCAAATGATGCCGGCGCTCCTGTCGATAGCGTATGCCCAGGAAAATGCAGAGGGCAATCAGAATCAAAAAGAAGATGACAGTGAACCAAATCCAAGCTTTGCTCATGCCAGGCATATCTATGGAATGGGGTAAATAGTATATGTATGTATCTAGACACCTAGTTGTCTACAAAGATTCACACTTACTAGCAATGATGACCTTGACCGAGTTTTCGATGCTGCCCAAGCGATTGGAGACCACACAGCGGTAGTTGCCATCGTGCGAGGGATACAGATGGGGTATCAATAGCTTGGTGCCATCCTCGACAATGTGTGTGCGATTCGTCTCGAATAGCTCGACATCGTCCTTGTACCAGTAGACCTTTGCCTGTGGCACTGCTTTCGATTTGCACTCGAGGATCAGGGAATCGCCCAAATTTCGTTCGATCTTAGAGTTGGCATTGAGATTTGTGTACGACCATTGGGGAGCTTTTGGATCGTGTACGTAGACATCGATCTCACGACTATCGTACAGATCTGGATTATTGATATAATGCGCACGGCATTCGTACGTGCCGCGATCCTGGTCGGCTATGGCATGGAACTTCAGTGTCTTCGTATACGAATATTCCGTGGTGTTCATCTCCACCTCAATACCTTCAAACCGATTCACAATTAGTTAGTCAATCAATCAACCAATTAATGTTGTATGCAAATCACTTACCTGGACTGGCCACCACTTGCTCTCCATCGTGATACCATTCCAGATTGCCATCGAAGTGATAGGCCAGAGCAGAGCAGGTGAACGTCTCCTCATCACCCTTGGCTATCTTACGGTTTGGATCCAGGCCAGATATACTAATGTTCTGTGCAACGTTGCCCAGAAACACATGTGCCCGGGTTTGTGATGTCATCGGCTTATTGTCGATTAGATTCTGAGCGACGCATATGATAATTCCTGGTTTATCCGGCGTAAAGATCGCCTCGTGTATATTCTCGATACTCAACTGGCCCGGACGAGTGTTTGTCTTATACTGGTAAAAAAGTTTTATATGTCATGATTTTATTTGAATATAGCAATATTAAAACTTTCTACTTTACTTAAGCTAAGATTTGCAATGTTTGAAACTGTTCACAAGAGTTTTTTAACAGTGGCAGTAGTCTTTACATTACAGCAGCAGCAGCAGCAGCAGCTATGCAGCCGACAGCAGCAACTGTTAACTGTTAGTTTAAACATCACTGTTAAACGACTCAGTATTGGTGCTTAACTGCAGCCGCAGCCTTTAACAGTTTATTATGGAAATTTTGGATTCTAACAAATTCTTTTGAATTAATGGCATATTTAATTCTTAAGATTACTAATATTAATAGATAATTAAAAATCTTAGAAATTTTTAGCTTAATAATCAATCTGAACAAACCGAGTACCTGATATATTTCCTGGACCTCTTTGGACTGAATTTTAATTTCATTTGTGCAGAGCAAGTTGGGAGCAAAATACAAATAAAAGATTATTTATCAAATTGAATGTTTCAAATTGAATATCATACATATATACATTTTATAAATATGTTTAGCATATTAAACAATCAAATGAAATTAGTTAAAAATTACTATAGATTATTATTATTTATTTATATTAATCAAAGAATTCTCTAATTTTTTAGGACATTGTTAGGAACTATCTGCTATGGAGTAGGAGCGGTTTAGTCAGCTTGAAAGGTTTTTACGTATGGATTCGTCTACTATGGATTAACTACTAAATGAATTGCTAATTTACTAAATACTTACACTAAAGTTTTGCGATGCTTGCTCACACTCGGGCCAGCGCGGCTTTAGGCGACAGGCCTTGAACATAAATGTGACAACAGCAGGTGGATAGGCTTTGACGCTGCAGTTGAGATGTGCTTCCTCGCCAGCCACCACATAGACATCATTCATGCTGAGAACAGGTCCCGAGATGACGCTAACATTAAAGTCCAGCTGCTTGGCATCCACTCCATTCGTTCCTTTCAGCGTATAGGTGCCGCTGTCCTCGAGCTGTGCGTTAAGTATTTTCAGCGTTGTGCTGGACTCTGTTGCGAGGATCTTGAAGTTCGGTTCGGTGTCCCAGACCTCAATGCCATTCGGTTTGTACCACTTGAATGTGGGCTGCGGAAAGCCCTCAAAGTTGGCCGTCATTTGTATAGTGCGGTTCGCATGCTCGAGCACTGTATAGTGTTTGGAGGGCTCTGACACTTTCAGATAGCTGGAGTTCGGCTCTGTTATGGTTGCAAAAATACACATAAAAAGGTAAATACAAAACCAGTTCTATACTTGTTTTTAAAATCGCCAATCGAAATGTCACTCACGCATAACATGCATCCCGTAGGAGCCGAACTGCGTGACATGTGAGTCGCGCACGACACACTTGTAGACACCGTTATCAGTAAGCTTGGCATCTCGCACGGTCATGGTACTGCGGCCCACCTGATAGGTGTGATTCTTCACATTATCGTCAAATTTCGGAGTGGTGTTGGTATAGCGGAGCTAAGGAAACATTGAACAGATTTTATTTTACAATTAATCAACCCGAATAGATCTATTTAAACACTTACCTTGTCCACTTTTTCCGGAATAATCCACTGCATATCGTAGACAACGCCGTGCGGGGCAGACAGCTCGCAGACCAGCTCAAATGTTTCACCCTCGTAGACATAGCCACGAGACGTTGAGGTGATGACGGGCTTGTTGAGGCGATCGCTCGCTTCTGTTGTGCACGCAGAGAGGAGGATTACGTTATTGAAGGATATTTACAGTTAGATAAAGTGACGCAAGCATTTGTACATTTACATGCAGTGGGTTAGCGGGGGAGGATTTAGAGGAGTTAGTGTAATACTCATACAGGCGTTAAGAACTAAAGCTAAAGTGTTAACAATTAGCTAATATACAAATGCAAAGCACCATTAATAGCAAATTCAAAAAATAATTAGTAATTAACAACAAGCGACAATAAAAAATAATGCAAGTAATCCAAAAGCGAACAAAAATAACACAAAACAGAAATGAAAACATTATGCAGGACATTCAGAGGCAACAAGACAACAAGGGACAACCGCAACACTTACGCCCTTTTGGTTGCCTTGAGGGCAAAGGTTTCATCGGGGCCAACATCGTGTAGCTGCGCTTAGGACGCTGCGGGGCAGACGACGATGATGAGGAGTAGGGCGAGGATGATGTTAACGAGGATGAGTCAAAGTCAAAGTCGGGGATATCATAGGCTACCGTGTTATCGGTATCGTTCTGAATATCAATATCGATATCGACATGGATATCGTTATCGCTATCGATATCGCTATCAACATGCCCAGCACCATTTGTTATTGCAACGATATCGTTGGCTCTGTTAGTAACATTGATGGACTCATCGGCGAGAATCATAACCTTTAAATCGTCGTGCGTTATGTTAGTTAACATCTCAGTCTGCACCAAAGTATTTTTGTCCAATCCGAATGCTGAGAATGTGTTAGCATATTAATAAGACAGTTATTGAAACATAATTATATAAAAAGACAGATAGAAAGAGAGAGACATAGAGGCCGATTGATATGTTTAAAAATGTAAATATCACACATAGTCCCACATCTAAAAAGCAATTACAGTTTTATTTTCAACAACTACCGTGTGTCAACTGTACTTATGTGTGCGTGTGTGTATTTGTGTGTGTGCGCTCTTTTGGGTATGTGATTAATAAAAAATTTTGATTGCACTGTTGTAAGATCTTAGACCCATAGCCATAGGTGCAAATCCGAAAGCCTCTTGGAAAGTTTAGAATAATAGAAGAATTTTCTAGGTTTTGTTTTTAAATATAAAGCAATATTTACGACACATATATGGACGGAAAATCACAAATCACAAACTTTGGGGTGCAAAAACTCACTATCAATATGACCGTTACCAATAAAGCGCACAACAATGAGCGTGCTTTCCTCTTCATTATCCGGCGAGGGGATTTTGGGCTCGCAATAATATTCACCGCCATCGGTAACGCTGCGTATTTCGATAACAAAACCTCGTTTCGGATCATATCGACCGGTATTCTCACTGGAAAATGTCTACGGATAATATATATATTGATTTATTTGATGATTATAGTCAGGTATATCAGACATGTTAGGTAAGAGATGCGAGAGATGCGAGTTATGAGGGCAGAGAAAAGCTTTAATTGACAATTTCGATCCTATCGATTCATCGATCATCCACGATAACCTAACAAAGCAACATTTTGAAATCTTCGATCTACAATTTCGATTGTTGATGTTATACTTTAGAGATGTCTAAATATATATATATATCTATATTCATTTACGAATATGTAATATGTACAGATGAACGCAAATATAATATGGAACTGACTAAATACATATGTCTATCGTTTATCGATTATAAATAATTACACATACTTTGGTAGTGTATGTTAACATTGTAGTCCGTGTTAGCCGCTTTGCATTTCCAGGAGGGCGGTATTTTGTCAGTTATGAAATATAGTGTGAACCCCACCTTGGGGTCATAATTAGAATTATTGTAGAAATCATGTCGGCTTTGAGAGGCCGTACTTGAGCTTATTTTACCTATCTGCTCGCCGAGATGAATGACGAATAAACATGTTTGAGAAGCGTGTGAATTGATAAGCACAGATAGAATATACATATTTCCCGTTAAATACTCACTTCACCGTTGAACGTTAGCATCACCTCCGTCTCGGGCATGGTTGGCTTACAGGGTATTATCACCTCAGAGTATTGCCGAGCATAAATGATTGGCTCCTGCGCTACCAGCAAATTTTTCGTGTCATTCACAAACACATAAATGGTGCTGGCCTCGTCTTCGTTGACCAAACTGACGAGCTCCTCCTCCGACCAGTTCATCTGATCGGGCGCCGACGAGGATTTGATGCAATAATAGGCGGACACATTATCGACTGTGACCTCCTCCAATACGAGCCTATTGCCAAATGGACGTTGTGGATCTTCAATGTTCTCAAAGGGTTCACCTTGTTTCAATCCGTCGTGGCTGCTCCACCATTCGATGGGTTCGCTGGCCTCACATTGCAGAGTGTATGTTGTGCCAACTTGTAGTTTAAGGGAGTCCTTGCAGGGCGTTATAAGCGGCACACCAAACTCGCCGCCACAAGTATAGGGTATGTCATTACCCTCGAGGTGACTTTGTGGACGGGGCACTAGCGAGAAAAATTTGAGATCAAATGTCAGTTTATGCATCTGGTATACCATACTTATTTAAACCGAAATGAACTTTGCTTTAACTATAACAATATATGTACCGGGAATGATGTGAGATGTGAGATGTTATCTCTTCGGTCTTAGGGGAAGATGTAATCTAGTGGTATCTGCTGGTACTTTAAGACTATGAATGTAACAATCTCTTCCTCTCTCTCTGTCTCACTTGAGTTTTCTATCTCTTTTTTTCCTTCTTTTACTCTCTCAGTTCCAATGTTCCTTCTCTTTTTCTTTCTGATACGTCTCTCTCTCTCTCTCTCTCTCTCTCTCTCTCTCTCTCTCTCTCTCTCTCTCTCTCACTTTTGTCGTCTACCTCAGGATTTATCTCAATATAAGCTAAGTCTCTATAATTTCCATATATTTAACTTAAATATATTGAAGCTGTTTAGCTACCTCCTGCTAAATAATTATCAGCTGCATTGTCATTCTCTATCTTCCATATAGAGTCCGTCATTTGAAATAAACATATATATGTATATATAGACATAAATACAATATTTTATATTCTGTGTATTATGCTTCCTTATGAAGTCAATGATTTTTTACTGGCGATAACTAAATGGAGGACTGTTGATAGCATTAAGCTCTTGAATTGTATTCGCTGTTCGCGAAGTAAATACAAGTATACAGGGTTGATGTAATATCTGCACTATTAGAAAATTAATTTTTCTAAGGTAAGGACGACTTGAAACAAGAGCAAACAGAGTGTAGACAAAAATATTATACAGATATTTAGTGATCACATAGCTACTTGAGGCACAACAGTTTCGGATAAGAAACAATCTAAGTCATATCACGGCAGCTTGTTTCGTTGGGCTGAGCGTGCGAGCAATACGCCCCAGATATGAAGTACTACTTAATAGACTCGCTTGTGGTAAATAATGGAACATATTATATTTTATGAGTGACACTTTAATGGGATATGCTCGATCGTTTTAATGGTCGGCGCCATTTCCGAAAATGAAGAGCGAAGAGAGAAGACATTCGCTTATCAACGATCGTTCGAAGTTCACAATTGTGTCTAGAAATTCACTTAAGACTCCATAGAGATTGGATGATTGGAAGCTGGCTGGATGAGGCGATCGAGCGTGGATCATAAATTATAAGGAAGACAAGAAGCAAAGGCCTGTGCGATCATCATTGTATGGAATAAATACTCATATAATATATTTATATATAGAGCGAGAGAAAGAGAGAGAGAGAGAGAGAAAGAGAGACGCCATATAGACACATGATATATATGTCAGAGTTTATATATGCATATGCATACACATATGTATATACTACTCATATTTTAATTGTGTGAATTGCTTGCGCTAAATATTTCATGGCCATCATTTAAATCGTTTCAACTAAGAATACCCTGTATGCTAGCTGGGTTCTGGCATGCCCACAGATCTAAAGCTAAGCTTCTGTTATGCAGTCAAAAGTTATTTATATATACATATGTATATGGAATAGAATTTATGGCACTTATCACTTCTCAGAAATGTATTCAAACCAAACGCTCTACTCCGGATTAAATGGTAACACATATACATACATATATATTTTTTATCCTGTAATGCAAATTTTCTGAGAATCATATATTTTATACTTTATATATGTACATATATATTTTTATTATTGCGTAAACAGCAAATTGTTACTTACATGCTTGATTGTAATGAAAACATGAGATTCCAATGAGGCAGAGCAGCAAGAGTTTCCGCATTTTGATAATGTTAATCAATTATGTTAAGTTTTATTTTTGAATTGTTGTTTTTGTTTTCTTTTCTGTTTGTATATATTTGAATATATATTTAAGATATCTGGCTGTAGTACTTCATTGTTATCACGAATTACCCTGAGTGCACTGCAAGAAATGAATTTGTTTAACTTTTAGTTTATTACGAAAATAAACGATTTTAGTCTCTGATATATATAATAATAAAAAGTATAAAAAAATAAATAAGACTTTGGTAATATTTTATTTGATTTATTTATTTTTGTTAAATTTTTAGTTTTGTTTAGTTTTTAATAAATGATTTTAATTTCTGGTGTATTAAAAAATAAATACAACTTTTTCAGTATTTAAAAATTTATTCATAATTTTTTTTTCACACTGAGCACAATGTTTTATACACTGAACCCATTAATTTGTATATATATATATATTATATTTTTTTTACTTATGATGAGTAAAAACTTTTTTTTTTGTAATTGTTTATTATGACTATTAATTTGTAATTTGTGTAGACTTTAAATCACAACATTCTATACCCATTCACAATAGCCGGACGATTTCCGTTTCGAACGCTGCGCGCAATCTCTCCAGCCCAACTGAATGCTCAATCTTCAAGCAATTTACGACTGGCATCTCGAAGCTCAAATTGAATTGAAGCTGGTAGCTGTTTTTGTTGATAAAATAATTGTAATATCACAGAATTTTTGTTTGTGCTTCTTTCTTTATGGACGCTGAACTCTTAATCTGAAACGTTTGGTATTATCGCAGCTTCAGTATATCGTATTTATGCGCATAAACAAAAACAAATTGTGTCTGAGCAATAGAGAGAAAGACATCAACAGAGAGTAGATATTGAGAGAGAGAGAGAGAGAGAGAGAGAGAGAGCGCTCACGCATCAACATAGCTCTGTGCGTTACGCATACGCACAGTGTTACACAAAATATTACAATAGACATCCGCTAGAAGCGATATCCACAGTGATACCAGATCAGTGAAATGTGGAACAAGAACAACCGCCATACATAGCTCTGAGGGGGTGGCCGGCGACATGCGGCGCACTAAATAACAACGAAACATGCACAATTAAACATGCTGACTAAAACACACACATACAACTGACAATTGGCTCTGTTTATGGCGGGTGGCCGAGCCATAAATATGCTTGTAATACATACTCACAGACAAGCCAAACACCCACCCCGACCCGCCCACACGCCACATCTGCTTCAGTTGACAACAAGTGGTCATATAGACAGGAATTTCACAGGAATTTCACATTTGTCCCGCTGGGAACACACCCAGAGACTAATCAGCAGAATGGCGCGCCAGCATATGGGGGCGGTGTGCTGACATTTAAGCCTAGCCAACTTGTTGGCTAATTGTCTTTTTGGGCTGCCAAACAGACGGCAAACAAGGGCATTCATCTTTGTCAACGACAGCAGGACATAAGGAATCCATGCGTCATCTCTAGCTCGCTAACATCTAATTAATGTGCTCGATCTATCGTAGTCACCTGAGTGACATTGCAGGCACTTACACTTGCAAATATTGACAGCTCGAATTGAAGGGACAAGTTTAATCGCTTAACCATGATGCGAGCAAGCACTTAGTTAATGGCAGGCCAGAGAGCAAGACGCTTGTACATGCCAAGCAGATGCTCTGCAGCCAAACTGACGTTTCAAATGTACACGTTTAAGAGGATTACGCTCGTAAAAGGGACCGTATAAAAACCGGTTAGCTTTCGAAAGCAATTGGCTTTTGTGGATAGGTATTTTCATTTTCAATTCGATACTTCAGTGGATTAGCTTGAGCTGTGCAAGCCAACAGCTCTATTAGAAATTAAATTTTATATTTTATTAGGTAAGAGAGAATAATAATTACATGAAGTCATATATCTTTGTTGCAGCTGCTGTTTGATTGAAGTGAGAGCTTCGTAGAAGAAGAATTTAAATACAAATAGCAAATATTTACATATGCTAATATACACAGTTACATACATATATACCTGTATAAATACATCAATGCATA
>NW_022045968.1:131583-144400 GCF_001654015.2 Drosophila navojoa
GGGTATCTCCTAGTCGAGCAGTCTCGACTAGAGTCTTCTTACTTGTTTTTTTAGTGTAATTTATGTAGAGTAGAACTTAGGGCTGTCTACTCAATATCTGCTAATGGGCCGATGACACTTATTGTCATACTTGCAAAATATGTCAGCTACATGTTTCTTAAGTATTGTTAATTAATTAACTAACTAGCTAACAATTCGATGTTGTTGTTGTTATTGTTGTTGTTATTAAAGCTTGACCCAATATTTGGTGACCACGTTACATGTAACTCAACTAATTGTGATATATGAGCCGAAATAAGTGAAGCTAGTTGGAGCGTGTCGCGTGGGCTCTGTTGACATATTTCCGCCTTGAGGGCGGTCCAACAAGTGCAGCTCCACATACACACACAGACACTCCCTCCTGCTCTCTCTCTCTCTCACACACACACACATGCACAACAGCTGACAGCTGCTGGCAGCGGGTGTGGGACTAGTTGGGAGTTTGTTGGATATTGTGCAATGTATCTATTGGCTTGCTTACGCCCACAGGAGCGCGAGCTGCAGCTTCGCGACATGGCTGCAATTGCTGAAGTGCAAACGCTTTGCTGCCAACAACAACAACAATAGCAACAACAATATCAACAAGAACAATAAGATCAACAACAATTGCACCGCCAGTGCCGCAGCTAATCTAGCAGACAAATGCATAAACAACAACTGGGAAAACAAACACGCTTTGCATTTTGATAAATTGGCAAGAAAAACAGCGGGACAGCTGCCACGCCTACAGCCCAATTGCTCACAAGACGCAGCCCGATAAAGGCCGGCATTTGAATACATATTTATATATCTGCGTGTATATGCATACATACATATGTTTATATAAGGTTTTGTTTTCGCCTGCTTTCGGGCTCACATCAAGTGCGGGCGAGCTTAAGATACTGTATCTTGCAGATACACTCGCAGCGCTTATCAGCCTGCTTAACATGTGTTTTGCAACAGTCGAATATAATGTTTTTGCGTATGCGTTGCTTATCTAAGCACTTTTAGAGATATGTAGTTAGACGAGCACTTAAATTGTCGCCCAGAAAAAAAGTCCGAAATGCAAAATAGTAGCAGCAGCAAGAGCAAAATTTTTGGGGTTTCGATAAGGGCGGGCATCTGTGAGTAAGTACACGGAAATTAGCCGCATCTTGTTTGTGTTTTGTTTTATTTCTTTACATAATTACAAAGAAAGTTGCGTATTTCGAACGGAATTAAAAGTGAAATTTCCACTCCACGATACACAGAGAAAAGTGTTTGGCAACACATATGATCTTTAAGTGAGTCTGTCTTAATGAAGTCAAATAAAACTTAATTTGAGCTAAGAAAATTTTAAAAAAATATTAAAAATGTGTAGGAAAAAAATTATGTATAGAAAATGAATTATAAGCAATATATTAAATAATATTTGTTCATAGAAATATATAAACATTTTGATTAGATATGCCGCTAAGAGTTTGGTAAAGCTAGTCTAAGTTGACTCCTCTTAAATTATGTCCCCAAAGTTAGAACAATACTTAGAAAAAATAGGACAGTTTGGGCAATTTAGAGCATTATTTGGATTGAAATTCGTGGAAATTTTATAAAACATAATTTATATATAAATTTAATTTAAATGAGACCATCTATTTCTTGCAGTGTAACAGAAATAGGCCTCACTTGTGCATGAGTCAGAGACCCAGGGAAATGTTCATAGTAAAACCGTTTGGGGTTTTCAGCAAATGTGGCTTATATAATTGTTCCGTTGGTAAAATTCGCCTCAATCTTGAGCGTTGAGTATGACATTTTTAAATTAGTTTTTTTTCCAGCTTTCGATTTCGTTGACGCGACTTTTAAGTGGCTTTTATTAGTATTGTATTTTATTGTAGACAGCTTTGTTTATTTTGGCTTCAATACAAACAATTTGTGTTGGCAATTTGTTGGCAGGCTGCCCGATTTATATATCGGCCATATATTGTTGTTGTGTTGTGTGTAAACAGCAACAGCCGCAAATATTACGTCTGAAATAATCTTCAAGTGGTTTGCGGGTTTATTTTTATATACATATTTCTCTTCCACATCAAATTCTGAGTCCCGCCTTCGATTGGCAATGGCATCGAAAAAGTTGAAATTGCATTCGATTGTTGATGTTGTTGGATGTAAATATTTAATTATGTTTTGGCGCTTTTGGGTCACGGAAAATGCACGCAATGCATTTCACAGGCATTTCCAACAAAAATAATACAAGTTTAATAATCATAATAATAATAAATACGAGCTGCAGAGGGTTGGCGTCTTCTGCGGAAATCTGTTTTACAATGAGATTAAATTCTTACTGTTGCTCGCAGGCAGCTGCGTGCCAAGGCTCCAAGCTCTTCACATTGCGGAAAATTTACGAGCAGCGAGTGCCGGCTAAGAGGTAAACTTGAAAACTTCTAAATAAACATAATGAATAGCAAGAAAAGTCATCTAGCTTTCCGCTCTCTCTCTCTCGCCCAAGTGAAAGGCAAGACTTTAAAGCCAATGGCTTTGTGTGAGTTATGGCTAAGACCTTAAAGTTTTTCGGCTTAAACAGTATATGCACGCAAATATACACACTCACACACACTCATACACAATCACACCTTGGCGATTGCCACCCACCAGGCTGACCGTTCGGACAGCTCAATGGCCTGGCTAAAAAAATGTTATTCTGCCAACTGCAGCTCGTTTAAAATACCCTGTATGCGGGTTGTTTAATGAGCGGGGTATGCTCTGCACTTAAAAAGCCACACAAATTTATGCTATTTATTTGAAGTATAGTAAAGTCTGATTTGACTTGTTTTCTTAAATTTATTTATATTAATTTAGAATTCAAGTGAATCTGATCTTCATATATCGCAATTGGGAAAAGTCTTTTAAATACAATTCAGAAGTTTCCCAAATAATATAGAGCAGATATTCCAAAATACTTTAAGAACTTTTGCTCTTTTTCAAGATGCAAACTAAATCAGGCAATTTGAATATACAATATTTCCAGAATAAGCATCTATAACTATCTTTACCCTTTGCCTTCGACTGTTCATCATCTTTTATCAACAATTTTTCCATTTACAACAGATAATAGGGTATTCCACTGTCAAGCAATGTTCACTGGGTGTATAATTAATTATTTATGCCCTGTAAAGGCAAATCCACTTACCCAAAACTCTACAAACCACGTTCACAGCTTGCAAATTCATTCGCTTTGTATTGCGGCGAAGTACAGTTAACTGCGCATATGCCTCGAGTGTAGCGTATTAGAGTTCAGTGTAATGCAATTGGCATTCATTTGATACATTGTTCAAAGATACCGGGAAACGCTAAGACGCTACGCTAACACCCAGCAAAAGGTGTGAAAATTTGCTGCTGCTGGCCATTTTTCCCTGTAAATACTCGAGCTTTATTGATTTTCCCGCTTATCAAAGCAGTTAACAGTCGTTGCGGCGGCAAGTGCTGCAACTAGTTGCGGCTGCAGTTTCACTAGCCCCAACAACAACAATTTGCCACAGAGCTGGAGTGATTGATGCAGCGGCAGCAATTAACGTTCTGTGGCAGCTGAGGCTAATGGACAAATGGGGCAAGTGGATCTCGAGAGCGTGCATTTAATAAACAAATCGGACACAGCAGGCAATTTCACAGCTGACCCAATTGGATCAAAAAGACGCACACTACGAGATTCAAGATTCCATATTGCCATGCAAGAGGCTGTTTGGCTGTGTGAGTATGTATCTTTGATTCGTAATGGGCTGCAATTTGATCGATAGAAAGATACAATTTGAATGTGATACTATGATTGATACAATTCACAATTTGTGTAGCGAAGTATTTAGGATGGCACAAAATAAATAAGAATTACATATAGAGTAGCTTTGATTCGATACGAGATACAAATTGTACATATATATTCAGATAAATTTGGATTCTCTAGACGATACATATTTCTAATACCTTCAGATTGATTTCATAGATTGATATGTAGAAGCATGAAGATCGTATGTGAGATACAATTTATACGTAGAATGTATCTGTGTAGATGTATGTATGTAGAGATACTTGGAACCAGTAAGAAGACAAAAGACTATACAGAATATAAAAATGCGATGTAAATAGTATCTTTAGTTCGACTTGAGACACAAATTGTATGTTGTAAATATATTTAATTCGGAATGAGATACAACTCAATGTAAGGAATATTTTCATTCAAAATGAGATTTAATATGAATGAAAGGTTATCTTACATCAATACAAATTACAATGGAAATACCGAAGTAACTGCAATGAAAGAAAAACAAAAAAACATTTCGATACAATTTGCATATGAAAAGTAACTTTGATAGCAAATGAGATACTATTTGAATGGAAAACATATTTTGCCTTCATTGACATTTAAAATATTCATTAATGGAAAGCAGTTATCAAGATGCTATATGAGATAGAACATATAATTTCTGAAGCATCTATCGATCCACACGAAATACAAGTTGATCTCATTGTCTGTAATAACATCTTTGACAGAATTGTGTGTCTAATCATATGTTTGCCTGACTCATGGATCAATGAAAATTTGTTTGTCGTTTCAGTGGGAGCTCGAACCATTTGATAATACCACACTTCAATTTGTACTCTGTTTGTTTTTTGAAGCCCTCCCTCTGCTCAAAACCGGTTTAAGAAAGTTGTTTTCAAAACTTGTCTGCCAAAAAAATCAAGAAACAAATACAAAGACGTGAAACCAGCTCGTCAGAACAGTCTCTTAGGCATGCCCTAACACAGGGTATAACGTATTTGTCACGCTATTTATAAAATATATTCAATGATCAGTTTTAACAATCGATTGATTTGTTTGAGGTCTGAGTAAAAATGTTTGTTTGAATTTCGATAGAGAGATAGAGAGATTAAAATATTTAATAAAATTCCTTTTCAATGACAGCTGATATGGAAATTAATTTGAAATACATGGCGATTGAATGCTTTGTAAATTAATCTCTGAATAACTTTACTTGCACTTGTAAAGCCTTTATCAATAATAAAACTTCTTCTCTCTCTATGTCTGCCTCTCGCTCACTCCCATGCTGTTTTCTTTTTACGTGATAAGGCGTCTGGCGCTCAAGCGAACGAGTCCTGGACCCCGGCGAGATTTGCCTTTATCTCAGTCGAGTTTTGTTTTATTTATATATAATATGTATGTATGTATGTGTATATTCCTTATATATATAAGAACAACTTTTAAACATCTGGGAAATATATCAGCTAGCTTTCATGGAAACAATCGCAACAAAACAGAACTTGAGCTTTTCAAGCGAAATGTAATAATTGCCTTAATTGAAAGGGTATTTAAATGTGTGTTAGCGTATTGAAATACGTTTATTGTTTCTTGCCTTTATATGTTTTTATTTTTTGGCAGCTGGGTCATTGGCTGCAACTGCAGCAAGACACAAACGAAGACGTCATACTGTGTAATAGATACAAATAAAATATCTGCAAGACACTTTGGCCAGATCACAGATGATGATTAAGCCTGGCTAGTGGATAGTCATTGCTGTCAGCTGCTTACGCAGTCTACAGTTAACCACAATAACAGCAAAAGCAACAGACGACAACAACAACAACAAAACAACTTTTATTCACATTCATAAATGCGATGAATCACGGCCTGGTAACTTGGCCGGGCCGTGTTTGTTCTCTCGATTCGCTGGAATACCTTCAAAGCGCACACACACACACACTCATACATTGATACTTTTTAAAGTCACTTATCAATGAAAATTAATTTGATAACAATACCACAAAAAGACAGAGATAGTGAGAGAGGGAGCGAGAGAGGTTACAGATAGCGGTTCAAGTAATGATAATATATATGGGTTTATGTCTCCCTGAGAGCACCAAAAAATGCATTTAGATTAAAATGCGACATTGAGCGCTGTCAATAGACGTCACGTACACACACACACACACACACATGTTCATATTACACTCATTCAATATCTATGTCTTATAGAGTTTGCATTTGAATTCCTATAGCTAAACAATTTATTGTTGTGTTCGTCACCACCTGTAGCTCTACAGATCTCTATCTCTTTCACGTCCTCTCTCTCTCTCTCACTCTCTCTCTCTCTCTCTCTCTCTCTCTCACTCTATCTCTATTATTTTGCACTTTGGCAAAAACACAGCTCTCACTATATACATATATCTATATTTTATCGCGTATTTGTTTTAGGCTACGCATTAGCACCTTTTGATACTCGATTTTAACTTTATTTTTGATGTTTTAAATATTTCATATTTTTTTTAAATTATTTGCTTACGTTTTGAGTTAAACTTTTCTGCGCTTTTGTATATTTACACTTTAAACAACAAGAAACACATTTATTTATCACTCTGTCAGCATGTTAAAACAGCTCTATTTGTTTTAGTTTCCTTTTTGTGTGCGTTTCAAGCTCATTTAATTGTGCTTTGCACTCTTTGAACGGAGTTTGAAAAAACGCGCGATTCGAGCGCACTCCTCTGTTAAAGCGTTCGTAACGTCCGCACGGCGCGACTCGCTGAACTGAACTAAATGTTAAGCGCTGGCTTTGGTCGTGAGCGTTGCCATTTTGCCAGAGCACAGATAGCTAGATTTAGCTAGAAAGGCAGCCAAAAGAAGCTGAATCGTGATGCCTATGTATTCGTACATTTGTTGTTTATTTTGTCACGATTTTATCAATTTGTAATTTGTATGTGATATTTTAATAGGTTTGACTAGACGATACTCAGATTTTACACCAAAATTATACAATAATAAGAAATAAATTAGAGTTCCCGCGACCTTTCAAAAAGCTAGTTCTGACGGAAATATAGCTAAAATGGTAGCAGTGCTGGTCATGTAAAATTTTGAGCGAGAGACTGCGGCAAAAGTGCGTGCGGTGCTGCCAGATTGTTGTATTTATTTAATTGTACTAAATGCTGCAGCGCACACAGTTATATAGCAAATAGCTTTGCAGTGTGTTAACATTTTGAATAGCTAATAATATTAGCTTAAAAGTTTATATTCTACAATTTCTTTGCTTTTAAATATACATATGCACAGTGGGTATTGGATAAAAATATATATTTTTTTACAAATTTCCAAAGCTCTCTATATAAACAAAACTTGCATAGACAAAGGAACCATATATGGATTACAGCTACAACTCTCAATTACGACAACAGAGCAGTGAAACATTTTCCGACTGTGAGTCTTGCCAGTAAAAATCATAAAAATATTTACAAATTTTTGTTAGGTATATATTGTAAGTAAAGTAGATTCTGAAATTAATTAAAAAAAAAAAAAAAAACTCTGATAGTTGCTAGGTATGATTTAAAATGAAACTCCAATTTAGATGGTAAGAAGATACCCACAATATAAATTTTATTTACGCATCAGTTGAAAATTCCCTCTCTATGCTGTCTGTAACCTGCCGGCTTATAAATTGTATTGTATTTCTCGTTTCAATGGGTTTGGCATAGTAGCGAGGTAATCGCCCAGATCTACATGCATGTCAAATTCCGCTAGGCTAATGTACACAAAATCCAACAATTAAATATGCCAGTTAAATGATAGATATATATATTATTCTATACATATATATAGAGCGAGTTAATGGACCGGCTGGCTGTTTAGTGATCAGCGCTGCAATTGAGCTGAACGATCAGCGATCGCCACAGCCAGGAACCGCTTAATGTGGATTTAATTGCAACTGGAGGCCCCATATATATAGGGCCAAAATAAGACCCCATCTCAAACTCTGTAACGAAAATGTCGAATATTGGGATCTTGCTGTTGTTCATCTGTGTGGCCTTTGAGTCAGCTTTCGCCTGTGTAAGTTGCAGATAAAGTGAAAAGTGATAAAGTGATATATAGATTGCAGATATACTATACTATATTTCCATAGAATGGATACAAGGCAAAGATTCTGAAGATGGAAAACTGTGCGGGTGATGACGCCATCATCACAGTGGATGAAAATTTCGGCGTTAAGCTGAATAAAAAGTGCGAATTGATTCCCACGGGCTGCGTAATGAACAAGGCATTCAACACCGCTGTGATCAAGTATAAGGTGCAGAAGGATGGCATTATGATAAAGGAGGGCAAAATGGATATGTGTGCCGCTGCCGATCAGGCGTCCTCTGATGCAAAGGACATGCTCAAGGTGTTCGGTGCTCCATCCAGTTGCCCCGTGGTCGAGGAGAAGATCTGCGCCAACGATCATACCGTCGATCTGACCAAGTACAAAGCCATGCTGGGCATGGCTCGTGGTCATCTCATAATCGATTCCGAGATTAAGCACGATACTGTGAGTCATGAAGCGACCCATTTAACTAATGTGCTTATTACTAATATCCACATCTCTCTCACTCTCTTTTTCTCTAGGGAAAATCCTGTTTCCATGCTGAAGTCGAAATTGTGAAGAAGTAGAGATCCCATTTATCCGATATTATATTATGAGTCTTGCAAACTAGCTGTATCTTTCCTTGTAATAAATAAAACATATTGGTAATGGAGTGCACAAAAACAAAATCTGAATATTAAATTGTGAGGCTTGCACACTTCGTTCTCTTATTGCTATAACTAGTATTTGCCATGGGAAATTGTTGAACTCTTTTTTGGTGTCTTTGAACAATAGGAAATATCCTTTAGTATATATAGATTAATATTGATCATTTATTATCTTATTCTTCATTTGTGAAATGAAAACACTTTAACATAGCATTGGCTAGTTAGTAATAGATAAATGTATATATTTGAACAGTTTACAACACTTTTTGCTTACATTACATAAAGAATTAAAAAAATATCAAATCTTAATGGTTAGTTTTCCAATTTTCTATTCACAGACAGCTGAGTTTGCTATTGTGCAACTGGAAGTGAGGGAAATTTTCATCACTTTTGTTTTTCCTTAGAGTAAGGGAAGAGATAGTGGAAGGGGGTGAGGGACGGGGGAATGTTGAGACCATCTTGAGCAGAGCGAGGTGCTAGTCGAGGATTAGTTCAGCAGATGCCCGAAAAGCCAAAGTCGCAATCATCTTCCCTCTCTTTCAAGCGTCCCAGGTAGGGTGAGTGCTTGATGCCAAAGCTGTAGGAGGGCGTGTGAGAGAGGTTAACCTGAATGAGGGAAGGAGAAAGTATTTAAAGTCAGGCAGAATTGGTATTCAGTGCTAGTTTAGGCTATTTAATTTTGCTATTAGTATTCGATCTGATCTTTAGCTAGGCGTAATTCCTATCGACCCGATTCGCTAACAGACAGTTAACAAAACGATCTGGCACTAGACACTGGGTCGGTCGTCCGCAGAACCTCGAATGCATAATGCCAAAGGATATTGAAGGCGTCGAACGTTTCTCCCAATACTAAGGGCCAGGTCATATCGATATATATATTTAAGATATATGTATGTAAAAGTGTTGAGATCCGCTCAACAGATCTATCTGGCTTACCTTTTCGGGGCAATGTGCACCTGGGCCGGGCTTGTTGTTGTCGGTGATGACGTTGAATTTGCCGCGCATCGAATAGACGGGTGGCTTGGACTTGGTGACCGTGTATTCGCCATCATAGTACCCTGGACCGGGCAACACCAGCTTCGGTATCAATGACGGGCGCATGCGTCCGGCCATCGTATATGCTGGGGCTGAACGTATCTGACCCTCCTTGCTGCTGCCCAAGACAGTGGGTATCTTGTAGACATTAGGAGCTGTCGAGGAATGCAAATTCGGTAAATAATTGTAATTAAATAGGGTGTACTGCGGATTGTCTAATTGTTTTCTGATGGTTATTCAGCTGGTGTTTGAATGGCTTGGTTAGAGAGATGAGCTTGGTTCATTGAAGGGGCTGTAAGAGATATAACAAAGACGCACAGGAAAGGAAAACAGAAAACAGCAAAATGTCCTCGATGTCTCAAGGACTCGGTTACCTGATAATCTTGTGTTGCACACTGCCCGCCTTCACAATGTACTTAAGAGTATTCGATCTCGTGAACTCGCCGCTGGTCACAATCGCACCGTCCGATTGCACCACAGTGCGTGTGCTCGCCTCTGCCGCCTGAGTGGCTCTGGCATCTGCCGTACCACTGGCAATTACCTGTAGATTGTCACCGTTGGCATGTGCCTGGGCCGAGCGCTTCATTACGATGGTGCGACTCGATTTCGAATTGTCGTCGCCCACGAGCTTTTTTGTGATTGTTGCTGAATTGATTTTGTCGGTGTTGGTTGCTTGTTGGTGGTGATCGTTGGGTGCAGCGGTGGTGCTGGTGGTTGTTATCTGATTGATTACATTGTCCATTCGATTGGCATTTGTATCCTTGTCGGTGGTTACTGTTGTTGTTGTTGTTGTTGCTGTTGTTGTGCTGGTGGTGGAAGTGCTTGCGGTGCCAACAACAGTACTGCGAACTGTGGTGCAGATTATAATTAGTTGATTTGTGCCGCCGTTAGCTATGCATCAGATTGATGTATATGCATATATATATGTATGTGCACACATTATATACATATAAATCACAGCGTATGTATGTATTTGCCTCTGCCATTAAATGCTAATTAAACACCTCAAGTACTTGATCATTGCAGTTAACGGTAAACAAATTAATTGGGGACTACATTTAAAAAAAAAACACGATTTGGATAATAGCATGTAAGCACATGTATGTATATTAATCTGATTATGTGGATTCTCAACATTTCCATATACACTTTTTTTAATTTTTATTTTTTGGACGTCTTCGATGAATCGCCACCCCCAACAGGGCCAGCGCCTTGGGCAACCGTTTCGGTGATCTTTTTCTCACCTGGATTACTCAAAGCACGACCGGCAGCTGCTTCTGTAGTTGCCTTATCGCCATTACCACCAGCGGCAGTACTACCATCAGGACCAGCAGCTCCAGTAGAGGCATTTGCACCACCAGCGGCAGTACTACCATCATCAGGACCAGCAGCTCCAGTAGAGGCATTTGCACCACCATTTGCACCACCATTTACGTGCTGATTAGGGTAATGTATTATCTTATGGTAAGCGCATTCAGTGCGACATTTCCTCATCGATTTCCATTCGTTATATTTGTTAAACATTCTACACTTGGTATAAACCGCGACACAGTCCAAAATGATGCGATGGAACGCATAGAACGTGCGACGTGGACCCATACAGTAGCGTTCATGTTTGTATTTGTTTTTCACCAAACATGCGAAATTGGGTTTATCTAGACAACAAAATAATCGATAATTATACCGATTTATAGCTACAAATGAGTATTGGTTGACTTACAGCGCGAATTCTCAATGATATCGAATAAGGATACGATCCATAAGATCAAACAGCAAAATGCCAACCATCTCATTTTACACTCATCTGTCAACTAAATCCCTAGAGAACTTCGTAGCGAAGTATCTGAATCGTAACGGATAAGGGTTACGAATTGTATTTTAAACTGTCTCAAATTGCAATTACCCGTTTTAAGATCAAGTACTTAAAGTGTCGTAGTGTTTTGATGATACGCTTACCGGGACTAGCCAAACGCCTTTCACGTCTTTGCAATATGCGATCTTCAATGTAAGCGCCTCTAGGTTCTAGTGAGTGCAGAGTTTCATGAATATATACATATAAATATATATATATAGATTTATTATATATATATGTATACAGATATATATTGGTATATACATATGGAACATAGACATTTATGTGAGGGCCAGCCAACCACGTGTGATGGAAAATAAAGTACAGAAATATGATATATAGAAATAAACATATAAAATAATACAACAGAAAGTATAAAGCTAGCTTCGGTTCACCGAAGATAAAACTACCCGAGCAGATATATTTATAAAATTATTGAAATCGATCGATTGATCAATTGATTTCAAAGTTTAAAGTATATATTTTATTTAATGGACATATTCTGCAAGGGGTTTAACACATGCTAAGCCAAAAATTGTTCTAAAGCCAGCACCGTTTTGAAGCTAAGTGAAATACAGAGAGCTGCACCTACCTGGAATTGGCGGCATGGGTAAGGTCTTAAGACCAAAGCTGTATGCCGGCGAGCTGTCGAGCTTACAGTGCTCTGGATGATAGTGACCGGGAGCTATAGAGCAGGCGTAACAAGATGTCAGACACAAAACATTCATAGATAAACATAACATATAGAGGAAGCAACATGCTAATAGGGGACTTAAGCCTAGATTCGAAAGTAGTTCTATCAATTGGTTCTTTACCGGGTGCATCGGTGGACACCTTGATCTCAGTTCGAGTGCCGAATGTGTATGCTGGAGAGTGTTGAGTGTTGTTGTGCTTTTCCGGTTCGTATGCAGTGGGTGCTGGAAGTTTATCAAGTGATTGTTTGATTTGGTATACATATATGCTTTTCTACTTATTACTTTGGTTCACATATGACAAATAAGTAGTCATTCATTTACCTGGAGTATCACTGATATGCTCTCGTTTGAGCTTCATGCCAAAGGTGAAGGCTGGTGTAGAATCAACCTGGTAGTTCTCTGGCTTGTAGTCGCAGGGCGCTGGAGTCTGGCTAATATGCTCAATGGTCGTACGACCTGTAATTTTGTAGGCGGGTGTATGGTCAAGCCGAACCTTTTCAGGAGAATAATCGCATGGCGCTGGATGATGATTTTCCACCTTGGGGTCATATTTGCCACCAAATGTGTAAGCGGGTGTGTGATCCAGTCGAGTCTTCTCCGGTGAATAGTCTCCAGGTGCCGGTGTACCATTTGTGATCTTCACTTCATGCTTGCCAGCTATGGAGAAGGCAGGACTGTGATCCAGTCTGACTTTCTCTGGGG